>JAEVFF010000247.1:493615-518562 GCA_018901945.1 Pugionium dolabratum | reverse complement strand
TGCACGCGCCTTGCTCCTAGTCTTCGACTTGGAGTAGGGTTAAATATCTTTGGGCCCTGACCTCTCTTGCCACTAAAGCCCAAGTCTCTGATGTTCCTGGTGTTGTTGAGAAGCCTTTGGACTCTAATTTGCTCTTCTGGCCCATTGTCCTTAGCTGCTCTTCCTCTAGGAGCTTGTCGACCCATAAGCTGAATTTGTGAAAGAGTGCTCTTGATCTGCTTCTTGTCATTGCTCCTGGAGGTACCACTGGTGTAGATACTTCCTCTAAGTGCATGTCCTGGAGCTGGTAGCTCATTTTGTCCGAGTCCTCTTGTGTAGAAGTGGAAGTGTGCGTGTACTCGGCTGGATGGCCTGTACCGGCTGGATTGTGCGGGGTACTGGCCGGAATGACTTCAGGACTGGCCAAGTTGATCCCGGAGTCGGCGGTGTCATCAGGGGGACCGGCGGTGTCATTCACGTCCCCCCCAAGTGTGCCGGAAGCTTGGGCCTCTCCGCCGGCGATGTTGACCGGTCTGGTCCTATAGGTCGAAGGTCCGGCGGTACTGCCTGGTCCGGCAGGCGCGCCAGATGGTCCTGCTATCTCGGGCAAGCTTCCTGGTCGGCCAGTCTGGTCTCCTGGCTGGATGTACGACCTGATGTCCTCATCACTCTCCTAGGCCCTGGTTGGTTGTAATGATCAAAGATATGATCCATTCTTCTTTCCCAATCTAGGTAAGCCTCGGGGTCTACTTTTCCTGCAAAACTAGGAGGAGTTAGCTTATCATCAGGATGATTTACCCGGTTGTAGGTGTGTTCATCTCCATCCTCATGATGTCTAGGAGGCATTCTTGGTCTCTGGTGAAGACCATATGGCTCAAAGCCATCATCTTCTGCCTCTGGTTCCCGTGGAGGTCCTCTCGGCCTATGGTGATAGTTATGAGGTTGTGTGTCCTCATCTCCATCTGGCTGGGGTTCCTCCTGTTCGTGCCATGTCCTAAGGTGCTCAGGACCCTCAGGACGGTCTTGCTCAGCTCTCACGTGCCTTATGGCCTGGAATCTCACAGGCCTCTCCACGCGCTCCAATCTCTCGCCTATGGATGCGAGTTGTGTTTGGAGTGTGGTGAACATGGCCATCATGGCCTCGGCTGCATCTCTATTTTCTTCTCCCATTGCGTACTACAAGGAAGAAAACAAGTTATGCTACTCCTAAATTGTTAGGAGGGTTCTCTTTTTATAAGGGATTCGAAAAAAATGCAAAAAGGAAAATTCTAAGGAATGGAAAATTCGAATAAAAGGATAAAGGAAACTTTCTTGACAACTATTGCTAGCTGTCCAATTCGAAATCGTTTGGTATTTTTCCTATTTTCTTTTCTTTTCTTTTTCTTTTCTTTTTTAATTTAACTTAAAAATAATGGAAATATGAATTAAACAAAAGGAAAACGTGAATGGCAATGCAAAAGTGAATCTAAACCCTAGTGATACACGTAGAAGGCTAGATGCACTCGGTTTGGAGTTTGATGTTATTTTTTTTATTTTTCTTGAGTGCGACTTAAACTAATGCAAGAACTAAAAAAAAAACAAGCTAAAGGATAGAAACAACCTGGTTTAGGAGCTTTAGGCTCTGATACCAAAATGATACAAGCCTCGATTCAAGGCTTGGATGTGCGTGGGCTGTTTGGAGAAGATTAGGTGAGAAACTCAACCTTAGGCTTCTGGATGGGGGTTTTCTGGTTGGTAAAAGATGGAAGGGTGAAGTGAACCACACGAGGGGTGATGAACCTCGTGATAAATCACAAACTTAGAGCTGTGAGAAAGCATCCAAGTAATCCCATCTATCCCAAACTGTGTGATGTCATGCATTATTCTTCATTTATAAGCATTTACACAATGAGCATCAACGATCAGTTAAGAATGATCATTTTAACTGGCTGATCAACTTGACATGTCCGCATTAAATCGTCAGTAACTTTTGATTTATAGCTCAGAATGACACGAATGCTATGCCCACGTTAAGCTAGCTTAAGTTTCTATATTGTTACAAAATTTGAGACAAAATAGTTATGACAAAACATCCAAGTAATCCAATCTATCCCGAACTGCATGATGCCATGCATTATGCTTCATTTATAAGCATTAACGATCAGTTTAGAATGATCATATTAACTTGCCAATCAACTTGACATGTATACACTAAATCGTCTATAACTTTAGATTCAGTTTTCAGAATGACACGAATTCAATGCACACATTAAGCTTGCTCAAGTCTCTATATTGTGACAAAATTTGAGATAGAAATAGATACTAAAAAGTGTCCAAGTTATCCAATCTATCCCAAACTGCGTGATTTCATGCATTATGTTTCATTTATAAGCCCCTATTCAATGAGCAACAATGATAAGTTAAGAATGATCATTTTAACTGGCCAATGAACTTGACATGTCCGCACTAAATCATCCGTAAATTTTGATTTAGAGCTCATAATGGCACAAATCCAAAGTCCACGTTAAACTAGCGTAATTTTTTATATTGTGACAAAATTTGAGACAGAAATAGATACGACAAAGCGTCCAAAGAATCCTATCTATCCATTATTTGAGACATTCATTATGCTTCATTTATAAATATTTACTCAATGAGCATCAATAATCAGTTTAGAATGATCATTTTAGCTAGCTGATCAACTTCACATGTCTGCACTAAATCTTACATAACTTTTAATTTATAGCTTAAAATGAAACAAATCTAATGCCCACGTTAAACTAGCTCAAGTTTCTATATTGTGACAAAATTTGAGACAAAATATATATGAAAAAGTGTCCAAGTAATCCAATCTATCCAAAATTGTGTAATGCCATTCATCTTTCTCCTTTAATAAGCATTCACTCAATGAGAACCATGATCAGTTTAGAATGATCAATTTAACTGGCCAATCAACATGACATGTTTGCACTAAATCATTCGTAACTTTTGATTTATAGCTCTGAATGACACGATTTCAATGCCCACGTTAAGCTTGCTCAAGTATATATTTTGTGACAAAACTTGAGACTAAAATAGATACGACAAAGCGTCCAAGTTATCCAATCTATCCAAATATGTGTGATGCCATGCATTATGCTTGATTTATATCCCTTTACTCAATGAGCACCAATGATCAATTTAGAATGTGCATATTAACTTGCCGAATAACTTGTTATGTCCGCACTAAAACGTTTGTAACGCTCGATTTACAGGTCAGAATGACATGAAACCAATGCCCACATTAAGCAAGCTCAAGTCTCTATATTGTGACAAAATTTGAGAGAAAAATAGATACGACAACCAGTGCAAGTTATCCAATCTATCCCGAACTGCGTGATGCCATGCATTATTCTTCATTTATAAGCATTTACTCAGTGAGCATCAGCGATCAGTTTAGAATGATCATTTTAACTGGCTGATCAACTTGACATGTCTGCATTAAATCGTCAATAACTTTTGATTTATAGCTCAGAATGACACGAATGCAATGCCCACGTTAAGCTAGCTCACGTTTCTATATTGTGACAAAATTTGAGACATAAATATTTAGGACAAAGCATCCAAGTAATCCAATCTATCCTAAAAAACGTGATTTCATGCATTATGTTCAAATATAAGCATTAACTCAATGAGCATCAATGATTAGTTTAGAATGATCAGTTTAGAATGATCATATTAATTTGCCGATCAAGTTGACATGTCAACACTAAATCGTCTGTAACTTTTGATTTAGAGCTCAAAATGACACGAATCCAATGCCCATATTAAGCTAGCTCAAGTCTCTATATTGTGACAAAATTTGAGACATAAATAGATACGAAAAAGTGTCCAAGTTATCCAATATATCCCAAACTGAGTGATCCCATGCATTATGCTTCATTTATAAGCCTCCACTCAATGAGCACCAATGATCAGTTAAGAATGATCATTTTAACTGGCCGATGAACTTGACATGTATGCACTAAACGTCCGTAACTTTTGATTTAGAGCTCAAAATGATCCAAATCAAAGTCCACGTTAAACTAGCGTAATTTTTTCTGTTGTGTTTAAAATTTGTGACAAAAATAGATATGATAAAGCATCCACGTAATCCAATCTATCCCAAACTGAGTCTTCCATGCATTGTCCTTCGTTAATAAGCCTTTCCTCAATGAGCATCAATGATCAGTTTGGAATGTTCATTTTAAGTGGCCGATCAACTTGACAGCCCTACACTAAATCGTTCGTAACTTTGGATTTAGAACTTAGAATGACACAAATCCAAATCCCACGTTAAGCTAGCTCAATCTTCTATATTATGGCAAAATTTGAGATAGAAATAGATTCGACAAGGCATCCAAGTAATCCAATATATCCAAAACTGTGTCTTGCCATGGATTGTGAATCATTATGAAGCCTTTACTCAACAAGCATCAATGATCAATTTAGAATGATCATTTTAACTGGCCGATCAACTTGATATGTCTGCACTAAATCGTCCGTAACTATGGATGAAGAACTTAGAATGACACAAATCCAAAGCCCACGTTAAGCTAGTTCAATTTTCTATATAATGTGACTAAATTTGGGACAGAAATAGATTCGAAAAAGTATCCAATTAATCCAATCTATCCAGAACTGCTTCATGCCATGCATTATACTTCATTTATAAGCCTTTACTCAATGAGCATCAATGATCCGTTTAGAATTATCATTTTAATTGGCCGGTCAACTTGACATTTCTGCATTATATCATCCATAACTTTTGATTTATAGCTCAAAATGATAAAAATCCAATCCCCACGTTAAGCTAGCTCAATTTTCTATATTGTGAAAAAAAATTTGGGACAGAAATAGATTCGAAAAAGCATTCAAGTAATCCAATCTATCTAAAACTTTGTCATGACATGTATTGTTCTTCATTTATAAGCCTTTTCTTAATGAGCATCAATGATCAGTTTAGAATGATCATTTTAACTAGCCGATTAACTTGACCCGTCTGCATTATATTGTTTGTTACTTTTGATTTATAGATCATAATGACACAAATCCAATGCCCACGTTAAGCTAGCTCAATTTTCTATATTGTGACAAAATTTGAGACAGAAATAGATTCGAAAATGCGTCCAAGTAATCCAATCCATTCAAAACTGCGTCATGCCATGCATTGTGCTTCATTTATAAGCCTCTACTCAATGACCACCGATGAACAATTAAGAATGATCATTTTAACTGGCCGATCAACTTGACATGTCCGCACTATATCGTCCGTAAATTTTGATTTAGAGCTTAGAATGACACAAATCCAAAGCCCACATTAAGCTAGCTCAATTTTCTATATTGTGATAAAATTTGAGACAAAAATAAATACGTAAAACCGTCAAGTAATCCAATCTATTCAGAACTGCTTCATACCATGCATTATACTTCATTCATAAGCCTTTACCCAATGAGCATCAATGATCAGTTTAGAATGATCATTTTTACTGCCCGATCAACTTGACATGTCTGCACTATATCGTCCATCACTTTTGATTTATAGCTCATAGTGACACAAATCCAATGCCCACGTTAAGCTAGCTCAATTTTCTATATTGTAACAAAATTTGAAAAAGAAATAGATTCGACAAGGCGTCCAAGTAATCCAATCTATCCAAAACTGTGTCTTGCTATGCATTGTGTTTCATTAATAAGCCTTTACTCAATGAGCATCGATGAACAGTTTAGAATGATCATTTTTAATGGCCGATCAACTTGACAAGTCTGTACTAAATCTTTCGTCACTTTGTATTTAGAACTTAGAATGACAAATCCAAATCCCACGTTAAGCTAGCTCAATTTTCTATATTGTGACAAAATTTGAGACAGAAATAGATTCGAAAATGCATCCAAGTAGTCCAATCTATTCAAAACTGCGTCATGCCATGCATTATGCTTCATTTATAAGCCTCTACTCAATGACCACCGATGAACAATTAAGAATGATCATTTTAACTGGCCAATCAACTTGACATGTCCGCACTATATCGTCCGTAAATTTTGATTTAGAGCTTAGAATGACCCAAATCCAAAGCCCACGTTAAGCTAGCTCAATTTCTATATTGTGACAAAATTTGAGACAAAAATAAATACGTAAAACCGTCAAGTAATCCAATCTATTAAGAACTGCTTCATGCCATGCATTATGCTTCATTCATAAGCCTTTACTCAATGAGCATCAATGATCAGTTTAGAATGATCATTTTTACTGCACGATCAACTTGACATGTCTGCACTATATCGTCCATCACTTTTGATTTATAGCTCATAGTGACACGAATCCAATGCCCACGTTAAGCTAGCTCAATTTTCTATATTGTAACAAAATTTGAAAAAGAAATAGATTCGACAAGGCGTCCAAGTAATCCAATCTATCCAAAACTGTGTCTTGCTATGCATTGTGTTTCATTAATAAGCCTTTACTCAATGAGCATCGATGAACAGTTTAGAATGATCATTTTTAATGGCCGATCAACTTGACAAGTCTGTACTAAATCTTCCGTAACTTTGGATTTCGAACTTAGAATGACACAGATCCAAAACCCACGTTAAGCTAGCTCAATTTTCTATATTGTGATAATATTTGAGACCGAAATAGATTCGACAAAGTGTCCAAGTAATCCAATCTATATAAAACTGTGTCATGCCTTGAATTGTGCTTCATTTATAAGCCTTTACTCAATGAGCATTAAAGATCAGTTTAGTATGATCATTTGAACTGGCCGATCAACTTGACATGTAGGCACTATATCGTCCTTCACTTTGGATTTATAGCTCAGAATGACATGAATCCAATGCCCACGTTAAGCTAGCTTAATCTTCTATATTGTGACAAAATTTGAGATAGAAATAGATTCGACAAGGCGTCCAAGTAATCCAATCTATCCAAAACTGCGTCTTGCCATGCATTGTGATTCATTATAATGGCTTTACTCAATGAGCATCAATGATCAGTTTAGAATGATCATTTTAACTGGCCGATCAACTTGACATATCTGCACTAAATCGTCCGTAACTTTGGATTTAGAACTTAGAATGACTCAAATCCAAAGCCCACGTTAATCTAGCTCAATTTTCTATATTGTCAAAAAAATTTGTAACAGAAATAGATACGATAAAACATCCATGTCCAATCTATCCAAAACTTTTTCGTGCCATGTATTGTGATTCATTTATGAGCCTATACTCAATGAGCACCAATGATCAGGTAAGAATGATCATTTTAAGAATGACAAAAATTTAAAGCCCACGTTTAGCTAACTCAATTTCCTATATTGTGACAAAATTTTGAAACAAAAATAGATACGTCAAAGCATCCAAGTAATCCAATCTATCCAAAACTGCGTGATGTCATGCATTGTGCTTCATTTATTTAGAATGATCAAAATAACTTGACGATAACCTTGACATGTCTGCACTAAATCTTCCATAACTTTTTATTCAAGGCTCAGAATGACACGAATCCAATTCCCACGTTAACCTTGCTCAAGTGTCTATATTGTGATTTGAGACAGAAATAGATACGAAAAACGTCCAAGTAATCCAATATAACCAAAACTATGTGATGCCATGCATTGTGCTCCATTTATAAGCCTTTACTCAATGAGCATCAATGATCAGTTTAGCATGATCATTTTAACTCATCGATCAAATTGAAATGTTTGAACTAAATCATACGTAACTTTTTATTTACAGATCCGAATGGCACGAATCCAATGCCCACGTTAAAGTAGCTCAATTTTTTGTATTGCAAAAAAAATTTTATTTAGATACAGATACGAAAAAGCATCCAAGTAATAAAATCTATCCCAAAATGCTTGATGCCATGCATTATGCTTCATTTGTAAGCCTTTACTCAATGAGCAGCGATGATCAGTTTAGAATGATCAAATTAACTGGGTGATAACCTTGACATGTTTGCGCTAAATCGTGCGTAACTCTTGGATTTAGAGCTTAGAATGACACGAATCCAGTGCTCACGTTAAGCTAGCTCAAGTTTCTATATTGTAAAAAATTTTGAGACAGAAATAGATACGAAAAAGCAACCAAGTTATCCAATATATCTCGAACTACGTGATGCGATTTATTACGCTTCATTTATAAGCCTCAACTTAATAAGCACCAATGATCAGTTAAGAAAGTTCGTTTTAAATGGCCGATCAACTTGACATGTCTGCACTAAATCATCCATAGCTTTTGATTTATTGTTTAGAATGGCACATATCCATAGCCCACGTTAAGCTAGCTCAATTTTCTATATTGTGACAAAATTTGAGACTGAAATAGTTAAAACAAAGCGTCCAATTAATCCAATCTATCCAAAACTGTGTGGTGTCATGCTTTGGGCTTCATTTATAGGCCTTTACTCAATGAGCATCAATGATCAGTTTAGAATGATGATTTTAACTAGTCGATCAACTTGACATGTCTGCACTAAATCATCGATAACTTTTGATTTATACTTCAGAATAACACGAATCCAATTCCCACGCTAAGCTAATTCAATTTTCTATATTGTGAAAGTTTTTGATACAGAAACAGATACGACAAAGCATCTAAGTAATCAAATCTATCCAAAAATGCTTGATGCCATGCATTATTCTTCATTTATAAGCCTTTACTCAATGAGCGCCAATTATCAGTTTAGAATGATCAAATTAAATGGCCGATAACCGTGACATGTTTGCACTAAATCATTAGTAAATTTTGATTTATAGCTCAGAATGACACGAATCCAATGCCCCCGTTAAGCTAGCTCAAGTTCCTATATCGTGACAAATTTTGAGACAGAAATAGTTACGACAAAGCAACCAAATTATACAATCTATCCCGAAATGCATGATGCAATGCATTGTGCTTCATTTATAAGCCTTTACTCAATGAGCACCAATGATAAGTTAAGAATGATCATTTTCAATGACCGATCAACTTGGCATGTGCACTATAAATCGTGTATAACTTTTGATTTATAGTTTAGAATGACACAAATCCAAAGCCTACGTTAAGTTAACTCAATTTTCTATATTATGACAAATTTTGATACAGAAATAGATACGACAAAGCATCCAAGTAATTCAATCTATCTCAGAATGTGTGATATCATGCATTATGCATCATTTATAAGCCTTTACATAATGAGCACCAATGATCTGTTTAGAATGATCATATTAACTGGCCGATCAACTTGACATGTATGCACTAAATTTTTCATAAATTTTTATTTACAGCTCAAAATGACACGAATCCAATACCCACGTTAAGCTGGCTCAAGTTTCTATATGGTCACAAAATTTGACACAAAAATAGATATGAAAAACCGCCCAAGTTACCCAATCTATCCAAAACTGCATGATGTCATGCATTGTGCTTCACTTATAAACCTTTACTGAATGCTCATCAATGATCACTTTTGAATGGTCATTTTAACTCACCGATCAACTTGATATGTATGCCTAAATCGTCCGTAATTTTTGATGTATAGCTTAGAATGACACGAATCCAATGCTCACATTAAGCTAGTTCAATTTTCTATATTGTGATGAATTTTGAGACAAAAATAGATAAGAAAAAGCATCCAAGTAATTCAGTCTATCACAAAATGCGTGATGCCATGCATTATGCTTCATTTATAAGCCTTTACGCAATAAGCACCAATGATCTGTTTAGAATGATCATATTAATTGGACTATCAACTTGACATTTCTGCACTAAATATTTTGTAACTTTAGATTTAGAATTCAGAATGATACCAATCCAATGCCCACGTTAAGCTAGCTCAAGTTTCTATATTCTAACAAAATTTGAAACAAAAATAGATACGATGAAGTGTCCAAGTTATCCAATCTATCCAAAATTGCATGACGTTATGCATTGTGCATCATTTATACACCTTTACTAAATGATCATCAATGATTAGTTTAGAATGATCATTTTAACTGGCCGAGCAACTTGACATGGCAGCACTAAATCTTCCGTAACTTTTGATTTATACTTTAGAATGACACGAATCCAATGCCCACGTTAAGCTAGCTCAATTTTCTATATTGTGACAAATTTTGATACAAAAATAAATACGACAAAGCATTCAAGTAATTCAATCTATCCTAAAATGTGTGATGCCATGCATTATGCTTCATTTATATGCCTTTACTCAATGGCACCAATGATCATTTTAGAATGATCATATTAACTGACTGATCAACTTAACATGCATGCACTATTTTTTTCGTAACTTTTGATTTAGAGTTCCGAATGACACGATTCCAATGCTAACGTTAAGCTAGCTCAAGTTTCTATATGGTGACAAACTTTGAAAAAGATAGATACGAAAAAGTGTCCAAGTTATCCAATCTATCCCAAACTCTGTGATGCCATATGTTATGCTTCATTTATAAGCCTTTTACGAGTATCAATGATCAATTTTGAATGATCATTTTAACTGGCGTATCAACTTGAAATGTCTGCTCTAAATTATCCATCACTTTTGATTTATAGCGTAAAATGACACGAATCCAATGCCCACGTTAAGCTAGCTCATTTTTCTATATTCTGACAAATTTTGAGAGAAAACTAGATATGACAAACGATCCAAATAATTCAATCTATCCAAAAATGTGTGATGCCATGCATTGTGCTTCATTTATATGCCTTTACTCAATGAGTATCAATGGTCAGTTTAGAATGATCATATTAACTAGCCGATCAACTTGACATGTCTGCACTAAATTTTTTGTAACTTTTGATTTAGAGCTCAGAATGACACGAATCTAATGTCCACGTTAATCTACCTCAAGTTATTATATGGTGACAAATTTTGAGACAGAAATATAAACAAAAAAGCGTCCAGGTTATCCAATCTGTCCTAAACTCCATGATGCCATGTATCATGTTTCAATTATAAGCCTCTACTCAACGAGTATTAATGATCATTTTAGAATGATAGTTTTAACTTGCCAATCAACTTGACATGTCTGTAGTAAATCGTTTTTAAGTTTTGATTTATAGCTCTGAATGACCAGAATCCAATCCCCACGTTAAGCTAGCTCAATTTTTTATATTGTGACAAATTTTGAGACAGAAATAGATACGACAAGACATCCAAGTAATCTAAGCTATCCCGAAATGCGTGATGCCATGCATTATGCTTCATTTATAAGCCCTTACTATATGAGCACCAATGATCAGTTTAGAATGATCATATTAAATGGCCGATCAACTTGACATGAGTGCACTAAATTGTCTGTAACTTTTGATTTAGAGCTCATAATGACATGAATCCAATGTCCACGTTAGGCTAGCTCAAGTTTCTTTATTGTGACAAATTTTGAAATAGAAATTGATACGAAAAAGAGTCCAAGTTATCCAATCTATCCAAAACTGCATTATGTCATGGATGGTGCTTCATTTATAAATCTTTGCTTAATCACCATCAATGATAAGTTTAGAATGACAATTCAAACTGGCCGATCAACTTGACATGTTGACACTAAATCGTCCATAACTTTTGATTAAAGCTTAGAATGACATGAATCCAATGCCGACGTTAAGCTAGCTCAATTTTCTATATTGTGACAAATTTTGAGACACAAATATATATATGAAAAAGCGTCCAACTTATCCAATCTATCCCAAACTCCGTGATGCCATGTATTATGCTTCATTTAAGTCTCTACTCAACGAGTACCAATGATCAATTTAGAATGATCATTTTAACTTGCCGATCAACTTGACATGTCTGCACTAAATCATCTTTAAGTTTTGATTTATAGCTTTGAATGACACGAATCCAATGTCCACGTTAAGCTAGCTCAATTCTTATATTGTGACAAATTTTGAGACAGAAATAGATACGACAAAACATCCAAGTAATCCAAGCTATCCCAAAATGCGTGATATCATGCATTATGCTTCATTTATAAGCTATCACTTAATGAGCACCAATGATCAGTTTAGAATGATCATATTAAATGGCCGATCAACTTGACATGAGGGCACTAAATTGTTCGTAATTTTTTATTTAGAGCTCATAATGACACGTAGCCAATGTCCACGTTAGGCTAGCTCAACTTTCTTTATTGTGACAAATTTTGAAATAGAAATAGATAAGAGAAAGCGTCCAAGTTATCCAATCTATCCAAAACTGCATGATGTCATGGATGGTGCTTCATTTATCTATCTTTACTTAATCATCATCAATGATAAGTTTAGAATGACAATTTAAACTGGCCGATCAACTTGACATTTTGGCACTAAACCGTCCGTAACTTTTGATTTAAAGCTTAGAATGACACGAATCCAATGCCGACGTTAAGCTAGCTCAATTTTCTATATTATGTCAAATTTTGAGACAGAAATACACACGTAAAAGAGTCCAAGCTATCCAATCTATGCTTCATTTGTAAGCCTTTACTCAATGATCATCAATGATCATTTTAACTGTTCAATCAACTTGACATATTTGCACTAATTTGTCTGAAACTTTTGATTTATAGCTTACAATGATACGAATCCAATGCGCACGTTAAGCTATGTCATTTTTTATATTGTGACAATTTTTGAGACAGAAATAGATACGACAAAGCATCTAAATAATTCAATCAATCCCGAAATGTGTGATGCCATGCATTATGCTTCATTTATAAGCCTTTACTCAATGAGTACCAGTGGTCAGTTTAGAATGATCATATTAACTGGCCAATAAACTTGACATGCATGCACAAATTGTCCAAAACTTTTGATTTAGAGCCAAGAATGACAGGAATCCAATGTCTACGTTAACCTAGCTCAAGTTTCTATATTGTGACAAAATTTGAGACATAAATAGATTTGAAAAAGCTTCCAAGTTATCCAGTTTATCCCAAATTCAATGATGCCAAGCATTATGCGTCATTTATAACCTCTACTCAATGAGCATCAATGATTAGTTAAGAATAATAATTTTAATTGGGCGATAAACTTAACATGTGTGCATTAAATAGTCCGTAACTTTTATAGCTTAGAATGCACACATCCAAAGTGCACGTTAAGCTAACTCAATTTTCTATGTTGTGACTAATTTTGAGACAAAAATAGATACTACAGAGCGTCCAAGTAATCTAATATATCTAAAACTGCGTGATGCCATGTATTGTGATTTATTTATAAGCCTCTACTCAAAGAGCATTAATGAAGTGAAGAATGATCATTTTAACGGGTCGATCAACTTGACATGTACGCAATAAATCCTCAGTAACTTTTGATTTAGAACTCAGAATAACACACATCCAAAACCCACATTAAGCTAGCTCAATTTTCTATAAGGTGACAAAATTTGAGACAGAAATAGATACAACAAAGTATCCAAGTAATCCAATATATTCAAAACTGTGTGATGCCATGCATTGTGCTTCATTTATAAGCCATTACTCAATAAGCATCAATGATCAGTTTAGAATTATCATTTTAACTAGCCGATCAACTTGAAATTTCAGCACTAAATCGTTTGTAACTTTTGATTTATAGCTCAGAATGACACGAATCCAATGTCCACGTTAAGCTAGCTCAATTTTCTATATTATGACAAATTTTTGAGACAGAAATAGATACAACAAAGTATCCAAATAATACAATCTGTCCCAAACTGGGTGAAGCCATGCATTATACATCATTTATGAGCTTTTACTCAAAACTCAGTTTAGAGTGATCATATTAACTGGCCGATCAACTTGACAGTCCGCCCTAAATCGTCTGTAACTTTTGATTTAGAGCTCAGAATTGTTGGAGATGGATTCATCGAACTGAATCCATCTGTCCTCATGGGCTCATATCAAGGCCCATCGTGGAATCTCACTTCGTAGGCCCAGTCCGACAGCGAAGCAACAAGAGTAATGAAACGAACAATCGAAGTCAAATCTCGAGTTCGCTGGAACGAAATGCGGAAATCATGAAGAATTAATGTGTGAAGATCACGGAATATAAGTAAAAACCGTTGTTATCTCATATATTAAAAAGGGAAACAGCTCAGGGAAAAAACCCTAGCCGTATTTCACCAATTTTAACCAAAAGTATACAAAGTTAATAGATCATTTGCTCTCTCACTTTGAGTTCGAGTTCGATTAACATTCTCCCAATCTTTATTCAATCAATACCATCAAGGCTGTGCATTCCGACATCCACATTTTGGCGCCGTCTGTGGGGATTTCGATAAAGTTCCTCAAAAAAAAAACTTAAATCAGCTCTACTCATGGCATCGCAGTCCGGTGATACCTCGTCCCCGATCATATCGACTTCGACTCCTGTAGTCACCAGTTAGTTAGATCAGTCCACCACGCCTGGATCAGGGCTTCACACCCTGATCCCAGACTACCTTTACGGTAGTCACCAAGCATCAAGCACCACTGCGTCGCCCGATCATGACTTCGACATCGGAAGTCCCCGTCGATGTCGCTAGCCGACCTGCAACTACCTGGATCCGTCTAAAAACAGCGCGTGGGTCAACCTCAGATTCAGGTTGACCCACAGTCGAAGAAAATTAGCCAGCTCGACCTGACGAGCTCGCCGAACTTAAAAGTATGGTCAGCACGCTGATCAGCTGGACTTCGACACAAGACGCAGCCGCACGAACCCTAATGTCGCGACTCGATAGGCAGGAACAAGAACTCACTGGATTGCTCGAGCGAACTTCAAATCCAGCCCATGGACCGTCGAGCTCGTCAGTAGGCCCCCCTCTTCCCTGGAAGAAATGAGCTCGCACCCCTACCAGAACTTGATTGGATTTCTTGGGTATCTATACTCCGAATCCTAATCAGCCCGCCGTATCCCAGATCACGCCTATCGCACCAATCCGGCAAAATCCGGGATTAATTGGCACATCTTCTCCCACGATCTCAATTCTTGGAGACTCTGTAGATCGAACTGGGCTGACCAGATTGCCGTCTCCACCTCAATTTCCTCCTGGATGCGAGCCTGTTGGGCATTGTTGGTTTGGTGCTTCAGCTTTCGCTTCGAGCTCGCGAGCTCCCGGTGAACCAGTCCCTAGCCCAAATCAGCATTCTCCTCTGGTGCCGAGTTCGTCGAACCGCGGTCTGCAACCGCAGTTCGACTCTAATCTCAAAGTTTTGAGGAGATATGTCGACGATACCAAAGAAGAGCTCAGATTCGTGAGCTCATGTGTGCATAGAGCTACGAGCTCAGTTCCAGATATCGACCGCGTTATCGAAGAAACCCGCCAGACTCCATTTACTGATCAGATAGCTAATGCACATATCAGAGATACGGGCAAAATCCGATTCCCGGTATACGAAGGAAATTCTGATCCAAAAGCTCATATCAGAGCTTTCCGCTTAACTATATAGCAAGGTCCACCTCACGGAATAGAAAAAAGAAGCAGGTTATTGTCAATTCTTCGTTGAAAACCTAAACGGTGCCACTTTAGAGTGGTTCGCCGGCTTAGAAGAAGGACCTATCGGAAATTTCAACCAGTTAGTGTCCGCATTCTTGAAACAATATCCAATATTTATCGAAGCTCAATCATCTGAAGCGGACCTCTGGACGCTATCTCAAAAACCCAATGAATCCCTAAGAGCTTTCATCACTAGGTTCAAAGATATCAAAGCTAGGATATCAACTATAAACGATGATGTCGCTTTGGCAGCATTCAGGAACGGACTGTGGTATAAATCCACATTCCATCACAAACTGACCGTGCCCCAACCCACGACCCTCGACGACGCCTTACATTATGCATCACGATTGGCAATCGCCAGAAGAGATGGAAGCATTCAGGAAGCTCCACAATGATGACAAAGCCTCATCAAGTAAACCCCAAACCAAATCGTATAATGGGGATAAACCTTATAAAAAGAAGGTTTTAAAGCAGGTCGAGGCCAACACACGTATGCGGTAAGCAGATCTGAATCGCCAAAAATATCGATTTCGATCCGAAAAAATACTGCATAAACTATAAACATGGTCATTTAACCGAAGAATGTCGCCAAGTCGGTCGCTTGCTAGCAGCAAAGTTACAAGCAGGAGAACTCGAAAATATTGATCTGGACCTCGAAGATGCGAAACCGAGAAATAATCCGAGGCAGACCAAATACGCAAAAGATAAATTCTCCGAAAAGAGAGAAAGATCCCCAGATAAAAACGAGGATTCTCCCCCTCCCACACAGAAAAAGAGAATAGAATTCTTTTTCAAAACTAAGTATGTGCGGAGGGTCTAGGGATAAGGTAGTGTTACCACTCCCTATCCCAAAGAAATCAAAATGGTCAACTCTGTGCAAAGAAGCAGACCAAGTAACAACGCCGCAAGCTACAACTTACGGCATGATCATTAGGTGCTTGAAGCAATGTAAAATCGCTCCAAACGCCAGCCATCCTGATAAAATTATCAGAATACCTGAACCCGATTCCGCTGAAACAAGTCCTCATTCCTCCCAGGACGAGCAGAAACTATTCAATGAAATGGATTTAATCAGTTTGATCAACTCAGAAGATGAATCTATTCGAAAAAGAATAGATTTCATCTATGGAGGGTCAAAATTTTCCCGAAATTCGATCAACTAGATTAATTCATACCAACGCCAAGCCAAAGACGACATAGCAGAAAACACACTACCCTCCGTATACGTTCTGGGAAAATGAAACCCGATCTCTCGATATGCCCCATGACGATGCGCTCGTCATTAGGCTAGATGTTGGCGAATTCGAGCTGTCTAGAGTTATGATCGACACATGTAGCTCAGTAGTTCTTATTTTTTATAACGCCGTGAGAAGAATGGGCATCGACGATAAAGATATCATCGGTGACAAAACCTCTCTCACCGGATTCGCCGGAGTAACATCACTATCTCTCGGAACCATCAAACTCCCTGTAAATGCATGTGGAGAGAGGATGATGGTCAAGTTTGTCGTTGTAGACCGACCCGCTCCATTTAACGCAATCCTAGGGAGATCATGGCTACACGATATGACACCAGTCCCCTTGACTTACTACCAATGCCTCAAATTTCCGTCTAAAAAGGGTATAAAAACCATTCGTGGAAGTCAGCAAGCATTGTGCAAATGCTATTTAGGTGGTTACAAGCAATCCATAACCACCCTCCAATAGCAATTACAGAAAAACGATACACTAGCAACCAAAGACCTGAGTCCTAGCCCGGACTCACCGTTCAGGTGTGTATCGATGAAAATCATCCAGACCGCTGCGTAGGCATCGGAGCAAACCTTAAAGATAATATTAAGGAAGAGCTCGTTTCTTTCTTAAAAGAAAACAAAGGCACATTCGCATGGTCATCAGACTATATGCAAGGGATAAGCATAGACGTCACGTCCCACGAATTAAATGTAGACCCTACGTTTAGACCTATAAAGCGAAAATGCAGGAAGCTTGGGCCAGAAAGATCTAAAGCAGTAAATGACGAAGTCGACAGGTTGCTGAAAATCGGGTCAATCCGAGAAGTAAAATACCCTGAATGGCTGGCCAATCCGATCATCGTAAAGAAGAAAAAATGGAAAATGGAGAGTTTGTATCGACTTCACTGATCTGAATAAAGCTCGCCCAAAGGATAGCTTTCCTTTACCGCATATCGATCGCCTCGTAGAAGCAACGGCAGGCCATCAACTTCTATCCTTCATGGATGCTTTCTCTGGATATAATCAAATCCTGATGAATCCGGATGATCAAGAAAAGACCGCATTCATTACCGACCGAGGAACTTATTGCTATAAAGTAATGCCTTTCAGTTTAAAAAATGCCGGAGCTACTTACCAACGAACAAAATGTTTGCTAGTCAATTAGGCAAAACCATGGAAGTTTACATCAATGACATGTTGGTAAAATCCACAAAAGAATGCGACCACGTCTTGTAGTTAAATGAGTGTTTTCCCATTCATAACGAATACGAGATGAAGTTAAATCCCACGAAATGCTTGTTCGGCGTCCCATCCGGAGAATTTTTGGGATATTTGGTGACTGAAAGATGGTTTGAAGCAAACCCTAAACACATCGCCGCATTCCTCGAAATGCCATCTGCTAAAAATAAGGAGGTCCAAAAATTGACCGGAAGAATCGCCGCTCTAAACAGATTCATATCCCGATCAACCGACAAATGCCTCCCCTTTTATCAACTATTAAAAGGAAACCTAGCATTTGATTGGAGCGAATCATGCGAAGCTGCTTTCCAACAGCTCTAAGCATACCTAACCAAGCCACCCATACTCGCAAAACCGGTAGAGGGTGAACCTCTATACTTGTATATCGCCGTATCACAGGATGCGGTAAGTGGAGTAGTAGTTAGAGAAGAGCGAGGCATACAAAAGCCGATATACTACGTCAGCAAATTGCTAGTGGATGCAGAAATTCGCTATCCTACAATGGAAAAATTGGCACTGGCAATAGTAACATCTGCTAGAAACCTAAGGCCATACTTCCAATCCCATTCGATCGTAGTAATGTCGTCACAACCTTTACGAACCATCCTCCATAGTCCAAGCCAATCAGGATGTTTGGCTAAATGGGCCATAGAGTTACGTGAATACGACATAGAATACCGCCCGAAAACCTGTGCTAAGGCACAAGTTTTAGCCAATTTCATCATCGAATTAATCGCTGACCCACAAGAAGAAAAAATCGAAAACGAATTCGGCATTTGGACTCTCTACGTCGATGGAGAACCCTCGAAACAAGGTTTGGTAGTAGGGATCCAAATGACATCCCCTACCAAACCAAACAATAAAACAATCGTTCAGACTTGCTTTCCCCGCATCTAATATTGAAGCAGAATACGAAGCCTTAATAGCCGGTCTAAGACTCGCGTTAGGAATCGGAGTACGACGATTAACAGCATTTAGCGATTCGCAATTGATCACCAGACAATTTCATGGCGAATACAAAACTAGAGACAAGCGAATGAAAGCTTACCTTAGGATTCTCTTCCAACTCTCTAGCCAGTTCGAGAAATTCGAACTAACTAGAATTCCCCGAGGGAAAAATACTTCGGCTGAAGCATTAGCCGCACTGGCTTCTACATTAGACCCAATGGTCAAAAGAATCATTCCCGTCGAAGGAATAGAAAGACCGAGCATAGAGCTCAAACCAAAACCGGTCGACGTAGCCAAAATAGAAACGACTCCAGACAGTGCAACTAACCTTCTTCCTTCAACCAAATAATCCGTGAGCCAAGGAATTGACTAGAGAAACCCCATAAAACAGTACATAGAGAATGGCACCTTACCACCTCATAAGTGGGAAACTCGCAAACTCAAGGCCATAAGCGCCAGATATTGTATCATTAATGGTGAATTATACAAACAAATCATATATGGGCCATACCTCAAATGCGTCCATGGCAAGGAAACCCTAAATCTCATGGCAGAAATCAACGAAGGTTCCTGTGGAAACACTCGGGAGGAAGGGCATTAGCCATCTGAATCAAAAGGCAAGAATACTTTTGGCCAACAATTGTCACTATTGCATGACTTATTCAAGCATATGTGACAAATTCCAAAGACATGCCCCAATAATTCACCAACCAATAGACATAGTCCTTCTACTCCACGAATCATGAGGACCAAAAAAGATAAAATTCCTACTAGTCCTCACCGACTATTTCACCAAATGAATCGAAGCAGAAGGATATCAACAGATAACCCAAATCAAAGTCAAAAACTTCGTATGGAAACATATAATATGTCACCACGGGTTACCTTATGAAATCATCAAAGATAACGGATCGCAATTCATTTCAAAGGGCTTCGAAAAGTTTTGCGAAATTTGGAAAATCCGATTGACAAAATTGACCCCTCGTTACCCTCAGGGGAATGGACAAGCCGAAGCAGCAAATAAATCCATCCTGTCTAACTTGAAAAAGCGCCTAGATACCAAAAATGGAAAATGGTACGACGAGCTTCTGGGAGTACTTTGGGCTTGCCGAACCACTCCTCGAAAAGCTACTGGTGAAACTCTTTTCTCATTAGCTTATGGAATAGAAGCGATTGTATCTGCAGAAGTGTTGATTCCAAGTAATCAAAGGACCATATGTCCAACGAACAAAGACCTGAATAACGAAATGCTTGTAGATCATCACGATACAATCGATGAACGCAGAGATCAAGCACTCATTAGAATCCAGAATTATCAACAGGCCATTGCACGTTTCTACAATTCCAAAGTGAAACAGTGCAAGTTTAACGAGGGCGATCTAGTACTCAGAAGAATACAAGAAAACACGAAAGAGCTAAACGCCGGTAAACTAGGAACCAATTGTGAAGGTCCCTATTGGATAATAATCCGAAACGGCGTTTATAAGCTTGAAAAACTCAACGGAGTGCCAGAACTTTGATCATGGAACGCCATGAATTTGAACAAGTATTTTGATTGAGCACTATGAACAATCGAACTACGTAAAGGCTTGATCCCTTGACGGGGTACATTGGCAGCTCTACCCAAGAGTACAGCCGACAATTTTTTTTAATCCACTCACAGTACCCTTGTTGAGAAATCAAAACACATGTATCTGCTGTATAGTTGTTCCATAAAATGAATTTCAAAATTATCCCACTCCAGCTCGCCTCTAAGAATCAAGTTCACCTCACACTATTTGATTCTAAGAAGAATCTCGAAGCCGAGTTTACCTCGCACCATTCAATTCTGAGAAGAATCTCAAAGCCGAGTTCACCTCGCACTACTCGATTCTAAGAAGAATCTCAAAGCCGAGTTTACCTCGCATCATTCGATTCTGAGATGAATCTCAAAGCCGAGTTCATCTCGCATTACTCGATACTAAGAAGAGTCTCAAAGCTGAGTTTACCTCGCATTTAATCGATTCGAAGTATAATCTCAAAGCTGAATCTACCTTGCATATAATTTAAACAAAATCTCAAAGACGAGATGCACCTCGCACTTTCACCACAAAAACCGATCTCCAGATCAGACTCAAGAGATCAACATATTTTTATCTCTGTTAATTCAAAAATTTACAAATTTTCTGAGTTCGATTGATCTGAGATAGTCAATTCAAAATTTACAAGTTTTTTGAGTTCGATTGATCCGAGATCGTCAATTCAAAATTTACAAGTCTTTTGAGTTTGATTATTCAAACTTCAGTTCTTTAAAGTTTATTCAGTTCGTTTTACGACGTCAAAGCAGGAGTGTTGAGATAAAAAGCCAACCACTAATTTATTTTGAACTCACGGATGAAAGCCCTCCCGAGCACCAAAAGTCAACAAAACGAGGTAAAATTTCTTAAACAAAAAAAATCCATAGAAAAGGAAAACATAAGAGCAAGCAAGCAATCAAGATGCTTGCTGATCAGCCGCCCCAGACGTATCAGCTCGAAGGACCTCTCCAATCAAGGTGCTTCCGATGTTCGTTCCGAACTCATTGCATGAGCCGACTGAGCCAATGCAACTGAATCCTCGGAAACCTCTGGAAGGGCAAGTTTCCCAATTTAAAAGTCGGAAACTTGTGTTGTAGTCACTTTGGCTTCAAACTCCATTCCTGCTCCTTCAGCAGAATCACCTCGTTTTCGAGGCCGACGACCTCCTTCTTTGTTTTCGAGGCCGACGACCTCCTTCTTCATTCTCACATATTGATAAGGTTGTCCACCTCGACATCCTTCTTCACGAACTTCTCTTTCGTCGCATTGAGGGCCGCTTGATACTTCGATTCGAGCTCCCTTTTGCCAGCTCGAACTACAGGTCTGATGTCAGAAGCTCAGTCTGCAGTCATCTTCGCCAGCAGATCTTTTAACTCAGTGATCTCGCTGCGGTCCGCCTTCCTACACTCCTTCACAATATCGAGCTCGCTTTTGGTGAGCCAGAGTTCATCCTTCAACTTCTTCTCTGAAGCATCGACCTCTGGAATGTACCCCCTTGGTCTCTGATCATCTCAGCCTGTTCAGAGTTCTTCTTTTGAAGTTTTTGGAGCTCTGAGGTGAGGTCTGTCACAACCTTCTGTACACGCTCGAGCTCATCAACACGAGGGGCATCTTTCATTTTCTGCTTGTAGGAGGCCACCATTTTATTCATTGCAGCCACCATCTGCAAAATCCACTTCGTCAACACCTAAAACAAAACAAAAAAAACTAAGTTCGAGTTCGAGTCATACCTGCCCGACTCCAGCCGACGTCTCGACATATGAGTCCTTCTCAATCATGTTCCTTAGCGCAGGAAATGAACACCCAGGACTTTTCATATGCCTAAGGAGGGTAGACATACCCAAGGCGTCATTCGTCACAGGCTCGTCGCAGTTATGCTCGAACCTCCAGTGGTGAAGACTTGGGATCGTCGATCCCGAACTCACTGGGGAAGCACGTCAAGGCACCACCGCCCTGGATTCAGTTTGAGAGGCAGTCTCGTTAGCAGAAGGAGCTCGTTTCTGAACTCGAGATCCTTGCCCGTTAGAGCTCCCAGATGTGTTTTCACGCGAGCTCAACTCTACAACTACTGGTGGTGGAATGACCTTCTCCACAGCGGCAGCAGTTTCAGCTTTCGCTGCAGCCACATCTGGGTCGTTCCCAGTTGATGCAGCCCTCAGCACGTTCGTCAAGGCAGCAGTCATCTCGCCTGCCGGAATCATTTCAGAACTCCCTGTGGGAGTCTTAGCCGCACTACGAAAACTTGGCTTCCGAGGCATCCTTGTTGGAGATTAGTCACAGAGTTGGTATCTGGGACAAGATCAGAGTCGGGAGAAGCTGCATGATATCGACGAAATATATCAAAAGACTCCCATAAAAAAATGAATACTAAAATACCAACCAACTCACCAACGCGAACTGGAGGGTATGAGAAACGAGCTGGCGCTAAGTGTACACCTCGATTGCAAGCTCGTCGTATCCTATCAGGGGTGAAGGAAGCGCAGTTCATTTGACCACTCTGTAGTCGACGTACAAGCTCGCGAAATTCAGAATTTGCCTTGGGACGCTTAGGAATATCTACAAAACCAAAAAAAAGGTTAGACGGCTAGTCCTCCAGCAAGAGAAAAAATGATATAATCTTATAGATTAAAATGAAAGCTTTATATTCGAACTGGGAAGAAAAGACAATCTACCAGCCTCTGTGGCCCAGTTCGTCGACAATCTGTCGAAGTACTCAAAGGAGGTCGAGTTAGCCTTAAAGAAAAAGAACTTTCCCTCCATCTGCTATCTCGATTAGGCAGATCGGTAATGATCTTGCAGTTTGGTCGAGGTGACAGATAGAAAGAACCCTGGAACTTAACATTCTTTTTCACATCGCATAAGCCAAAAAAGTCCCTCACAGTGAAGTGAAGACCTTCTTCTCAGACCCGAACTAGAATCCCGATGACCTGACGAACAAAGTTCGGGGTCATCAGTGGAAACGCGAGTCCGATGCAATAGAGAATGTTAAGGAGAAAGTTTGCGATAGGAAAATACAGTCCGCACCAAGTGAAGTACGTCACCGAGACACATTGGTAGCCTGGCCTCACCAGCTCGGGGGACTGCAACCCGGAGGGAAGACATAGAGTTACATTCTCAGGGAATTTCTGAGAATGCCTCAGGTCGATGATATCCTCCGGGACGAGAACAGATGGCTGATGAGGGCCGAATAGTTCCTGACCAGAAGTTCCGGCAACCTGAGAGCTAAAATGGTCTCTTGCCATGGAAAAAGAAAAACGGGACAGAGAAAAATGACGAAAAAATGAGGAGTATGAGGCGAAAATCAACCTAGAAAAACCGAAATGGTCTAGAAAGAGGATCGATTACTGTTCAAAGAGTAAAAATTCGAAAGAATTGTAAGAGATAAGAGAAAATCACAGAGGAAAAATTCGCAAAAGAAACCGTAAGAAGAAAGAAGAAGAGGGTGAAAAGAATTTTACCTGGAGAGAGAAGACGTGTGAGGGAGAAGAAGGGTCAGGTAGCTGTATTTAACAACCTCGAAAAGGGAGAAACTTTTCAGATTCCCCGAAATCGCAGCCATAGGATCTGATTGATGGTTATCGCGAATCTCGAGGAGGCAGATTTAAAAATTTAAATCGATCCAGCGAGCAAATGTCGCCTGTTCAGTACGGCTGAAACGAACTAAACAGGCTGGGGGGCAACTGTTGGAGATGGATTCACCGAACTGAATCCGTCTGTCCTCATGGGCTCATATCAAGGCCCATCGTGGAATCTCACTTCGTCGGCCCTGTCCGACATCGAAGCGACAAGAGTAATGAAGCGAACAATCGAAGTCAAAAATCGAGTTCGCTGGAACGAAATGCGGAAATCATGAAGAATTAATGTGCGAAGATCACGGAATATAAGTCAAAACCGTTGTAATTTCATATATCAAAAAGGGAAAAGGCTCAGGGAAAAAACCCTAGCAGTATTTCACCAATTATAACCAAAAGTATACAAAGTTAATAGATCATTTGCTCTCTCACTTTGAGTTCGAGTTCGATTAACATTCTCCCAATCTTTATTCAATCAATACAATCAAGGGTGTGGATTATAAAATCCACAAGAATGACATAAATCCAGAACCCATGTTAAACTAGCTTAATTTTCAATATTGTGATAAAATTTAAAACTAAATTTGCTTATAGAAATCCTAAATGTAATCAAATCTATCAAAAAGTGCGTAATGTCATGCATTATGCTTCATTTATAAGCCTCAACTCAAGGAACACCAATGATCACTTAAGAATGATCATTTTAACCGGCCGATCAACTCGAGATGTGTGTAATAAATTGTTCGTAACTTTTAATTTAGAACTCTCAATGACACGAATCCAAAACCTACGTTAAGCTAGCTCAAGTTTCTATATTGTAACAAAATTTGAGACAGAAATAGATGCTAAAAAGCGTCCAAATTATCCAGTATATCCTAAACTATGTGATGCCATGCATTATGCTTTATTTATAAGTCTCTACTCAATGAGCACCAGTGATGAGTTATGAATGATCATTTTAACTACTTGATCAACTTGACATTTCCGCACTAAATTGTCA
>JAEVFF010000247.1:344402-492573 GCA_018901945.1 Pugionium dolabratum | reverse complement strand
TTATAAGCCCCTGTTCAATGAGCACCAATGATCAGTTAAGAATGATCATTTTAATTGGCCGATGAACTTGACATGTCTGCACTAAATCGTCTTTAGCTTTTGATTTAGAGTCAATGAAATAGATCCAAAGCCCATGTTAAACTAGCGTAATTTTTTATATTGTGACCAAATTTGAGACAGAAATAGATACGACAAAGCATCCAAGTAATCCAATATATCTAGAACTGCGTGATGCCATGCATTTTGCTTTATTTATATGCCATTACTCAATGAACACCAATGTTCAATTTAGAATGATCATATTAACTTGCCGATCAACTTGACAGTTATGCACTAAATCGTCCATAACTTTTGATTTATAGCTCAGAATGACACGAATCCAATGCCTACGTTACGCTAACTCAAGTCTCTATATTGTGACAAAATTTGAGCAAGAAATAAATAGGATAAAGCGTCAAAGTTGTCCAAGCTATCCCAAACTGTGTGATGGCATTCATTATGCTTTATTCATTGGCCTCTTCTCAATGACCACCAATGATCAATTAAGAATGATTATTTTAACTGGCCGATCAACTTGACATGTCAGTACTAAATCGTCCTTAACTTTTTATTTAGAGGTTGGAATGACACAAATCGAAAGCCCACATTATAGTAGCTCGAGTTTCTATATTTTGACAAACTTTGAAACATAAATACATACGACAAAGCGTCCAAAGAATCATATCTATCCAAAACTACGTAATGCCATTCATTATGCTTCATGTATTAACATTTACTCAACGAACATCAGTGATCAGATTAGAATGATCATTTTAGCTAACTGATCAGCTTCACATGTTTGCACTAAATCACTCATAACTTTTGATTTATACCTTAAAATGAAATAAATATAATGCCCATGTTAAGCTAGCTCAAGTTTCTAAACCTGAGACAGAAATAGATACGACAAAGTGTCCAAGTAATCCAATCTTTCAAAACCTGTGTGATGCCATGCATTATGCTTCATATATAAGCATTTACTCAATGAGCACCAATGATCAGTTTAGCATGATCATATTAATTGGTCAATCAACTTAGCATGTCTGTACTAAATCGTCTGCAAGTTTTGATTTATAGCTCAAAATGACATGATTCCAATGTCCACGTTAAGCAAGATCAAATCTCTATATTGTGATAAAAGTTGAGACCAAAATAGATACGACAAAGCGTCCAAGTAATCCAATCTATCCAAATATATTGATGCCATGCATTATGCTTGATTTATATGCCTTTACTCAATGAGCATCAATTATCAATTTATAATGATCATATTAACTTGCCGATCAACTTGACATGTGCGCATTAAATCGTCTGTAATTTTTGATTTACACCTTAGAATTACACGAATACAATGCTTGCGTTGAGTAAGCTCAGGACTCTATATTGTGATAAAATTTGAGACATAAATAGATACGACAAAAGGTCCAAGTTATCCAATCTATCCTGAACTTCGTGATGCCATGCATTATTATTCATTTATAAGCATTTACTCAATGAGCATCAACGATCAGTTTGGAATGATCATTTTAACTGGCCGATTAACTTGACATATCTACATTAAATCGTCCATAACATTTGATTTATAGCTCAGAATGACACGAATGCAATGCCAACATTAAGATTGCTCAATTTCCTATATTGTGGTAAAATTTGAGATGGAAATAGATACGAAAAAGTTTCCAAGTAATCCAATATATCCAAAACTGTTTGATGCATGCATTATGCTTCATTTATATGCCTTTACTCAATGAGCACCAATGATCAATTTAGAATCTTCCTTATCAACTTGAGATGTATGCACTAAATCGTCTGTAGCTTTTGATTTATAGCTCATAATGACACGAATCCAATGCCCACGTTAGGCTAGCTCAAGTCTCTATATTATCACAAAATTTGAGATAGAAGTAGATACGATAAGGCATCAAAGTTATCAAATCTATCCTGAACTGCGTGATGTCATGCATTTTGCTCTATTAATAGGCCTCTTCTCAATTAGCATGAATGATCAGTTATAAATGATCATTTTAACTAGCCGATAAACTTGAAATGTGCACACTAAATCGTTAGTAACGTTTGATTTAGAGCTCAGATTGACAAAAATCGAAAGCCCGCATTATGTTAGCTGAATTTTCTATACTTTGAAAAAATTGGAGACATAAATAGATAAGATAAAGCGTACAAGTAATCCAATCAATCCAAAACTGTGTTATGCCAAGCATTATGCTTCATTTACAAACATTTACTCAATGAGCATCAATGATCAGTTTATAATGACCATTTTAACTGGCTGATCAACTTCACATGTGTGCACTAAATCTTCCGTAATTTTGATTTATAGCTTAAAATGAAACGAATCTAATGCCCACGTTAAGCTAGGTCAAGTTTCTATATTCTGACAAAATCTGAGAAAGAAACAAATACAACAAAGTATCCACCTAATCCAATCTATCCCAAATTGTGTGATGCCATGCATTATACTTCATTTATAAGCCTAGTACAAAGGGCACCAATGATCAGTTTAGAATGATCATATCAACTTGCCGATCAACTTGACATGTCCGCACTAAATCCTCTTTAACTTTTGATTTAGAGCTCAGAATGACACGAATCCAATGCCCACATTAAGCTAGCTCAAGTTTTTATATTGTGAAAAAATTTGAGACAGAAATAGATACGACAAAGTGTCCAACTAATCCAATCTATCCAAAACCGTGTGATGCCATGATTATACCTCATTTATAAGCATTTACTTAATAAGCACCAATGATAAGTTTAGAATGATCATTTTAACTGGCCAATCAACTTGACATGTCTGCACTAAATCGTCCGTAACTCATGATTTATATCTCAGAATAATATGATTCGAATTCCCACGTTAAGCTAGCTCAAGTCTCTATATTGTGACAAAATTTGATACCGAAATAGATATGAAAAAGCGTTCAAATAATCCAATCTATCTAAATATGCGTGATGCCATGCATTATTCTTCATTTATAAGCATTTACTCAATGAGTATCAACGATCAGTTTAGAATGATCCTTTTAACTGGCCAATCAACTTGACATGTCTGCATTAAATCGTCCATAACTTTTGATTTATAACTCAGAATGACACGAATGCAATGCCCACGTTGTGCTAGCTCAATTTTATATATTGTGACTAAATTTGAGAGAGAAATAGATGTTAGAACATCCCATATATCCCAAACTGTGTGATGTCATGCATTATTCTTCATTTATAAGCATTTACTCAATGAGCATCAACGATCAGTTAAGAATGATCATTTTAACTGGCTGATCAACTTGACATGTCCGCATTAAATCGTCAGTAACTTTTGATTTATAGCTCAGAATGACACGAATGATATGCCCACGTTAAGCTAGCTTAAGTTTCTATATTGTTACAAAATTTGAGACAAAATAGTTATGACAAAGCATCCAAGTAATCCAATCTATCCCGAACTGCATGATGCCATGCATTATGCTTCATTTATAAGCATTTACTTAATGAGCATTAATGATCAGTTTAGAATGATCATATTAACTTGCCGATCAACTTGACATGTATACACTAAATCGTCTATAACTTTAGATTCAGTTTTCAGAATGACACGAATTCAATGCACACATTAAGCTTGCTCAAGTCTCTATATTGTGACAAAATTTGAGATAGAAATAGATACTAAAAAGTGACCAAGTTATCCAATCTATCCCAAACTGCGTGATTTCATGCATTATGTTTCATTTGTAAGCCCCTATTCAATGAGCAACAATGATAAGTTATAAATGATCATTTTAACTGGCAGATGAACTTGACATGTCCGCACTAAATCATCTGTAACTTTTGATTTAGAGCTCATAATGACACAAATCAAAAGTCCACGTTAAACTAGCATAAATTTTTATATTGTGACAAAATTTGAGACAGAAATAGATACGACAAAGCGTCCAAAGAATCCTATCTATCCATTATTTGAGACATTCATTATGCTTCATTTATAAATATTTACTCAATGAGCATCAATAATCAATTTAGAATGATCATTTTAGCTAGCTGATCAACTTCACATGTCTGTACTAAATCTTACATAACTTTTGATTTATAGCTTAAAATGAAACAAATCTAATGCCCACGTTAAACTAGCTCAAGTTTCTATATTGTGACAAAATTTGAGACAGAAATATATATGACAAAGTGTCCAAGTAATCCAATCTATCCAAAATTGTGTGATGCCATTCATCTTTCTTCTTTAATAAGCATTCCCTCAATGAGAACCATGATCAGTTTAGAATGATCAATTTAACTGGCCAATCAACATGATATGTTTGCACTAAATTATTTGTAACTTTTGATTTATATCTCAGAATGACACGATTTCAATGCCCACGTTAAGCTAGCTCAAGTCTCTATATTGTGACAAAACTTGAGAGTAAAATAGATACGACAAAGCGTCCAAGTTATCTAATCTATCCAAATATGTGTGATGCCATACATTATGCTTGATTTATATCCCTTTACTCAATGAGCACCAATGATCAATTTAGAATGTGCATATTAACTTGCCGAATAACTTGTTATGTCCGCACTAAAACGTTTGTAACGTTCGATTTACAAGTCAGAATGACATGAAACCAATGCCCACATTAAGCAAGCTCAAGTCTCTATATTGTGACAAAATTTGAGAGAAAAATAGATACGACAACCAGTGCAAGTTATCCAATCTATCCCGTACTGCGTGATGCCATGCATTATTCTTGATTTATAAGCATTTACTCGGTGAGCATCAACGATCAGTTTAGAATGATCATTTTAACTGGCTGATCAACTTGACATGTCTGCATTAAATCGTCAATAACTTTTGATTTATAGCTCAGAATGACATGAATGTAATGCCCATGTTAAGCTAGCTCAAGTTTCTATATTGTGACAAAATTTGAGACATAAATATTTAGGACAAAGCATCCAAGTAATCCAATCTATCCTAAACAACGTAATTTCATGCATTATGTTTCATATATAAGCATTAATTCAATGAGCATCAATTATCAGTTTAGAATGATCATATTAATTTGCCGATCAAGTTGACATGTCCGCACTAAATCGTCTGTAACTTTTGATTTAGAGCTCAAAATGACACGAATCCAATGCCCACATTAAGCTACCTCAAGTCTCTATATTGTGACAAAATTTGAGACATAAATAGATACGAAAAAGTTTCCAAGTTATCCAATATATCCCAAACTGAGTGATCCCATGCATTATGCTTCATTTATAAGTCTCCACTCAATGAGCACCAATGATCAGTTAAGAATGATCATTTTAACTGGCCTATGAACTTGACATGTATGCACTAAATCGTCCGTAACTTTTGATTTAGAGCTCAAAATGATCCAAATCCAAAGTCCACGTTAAACTAGCGTAATTTTTTCTGTTGTGTTTAAAATTTGTGACAAAAATAGATACGATAAAGTATCCACATAATCCAATCTATCCCAAACTGAGTCTTCCATGCATTGTCCTTCGTTAAGAAGCCTTTACTCAATGAGCATCAATGATCAGTTTGGAATGTTCATTTGAAGTGGCCGATCAACTTGACAGCCCTACACTAAATCGTTTGTAACTTTGGATTTAGAACTTAGAATGACACAAATCCAAATCCCACGTTAAGCTAGCTCAAGTTTCTATATTGTGACAAAATTTGAGATCGAAATAGATTCGACAAATGTCCAAGTAATCCAATCTGTAAAAAACTGTGTCATGCGTGCATTGTGCTTCATTTGTCTGTAACAAATGTCCAAGTAATCCAATCTGTACAAAAGTTGACATGTCCGCACTAAATCGTCTGTAACTTTTGATTTAGAGCTCAAAATGACACGAATCCAATGCCCACATTAAGCTAGCTCAAGTCTCTATATTGTGACAAAATTTGAGACATAAATAGATACGAAAAAGTTTCCAAGTTATCCAATATATCCCAAACTGAATGATCCCATGCATTATGCTTCATTTATAAGCCTCCACTCAATGAGCACCAATGATCAGTTAAGAATGATCATTTTAACTGGTCTATGAACTTGACATGTATGCACTAAATCGTCCGTAACTTTTGATTTAGAGCTCAAAATGATCCAAATCCAAAGTCCACGTTAAACTAGCGTAATTTTTTCTGTTGTGTTTAAAATTTGTGACAAAAATAGATACGATAAAGCATCCACGTAATCCAATCTATCCCAAACTGAGTCTTCCATGCATTGTCCTTCGTTAATAAGCCTTTACTCAATGAGCATCAATGATCAGTTTGGAATGTTCATTTGAAGTGGCCGATCAACTTGACAGCCCTACACTAAATCGTTTGTAACTTTGGATTTAGAACTTAGAATGACACAAATCCAAATCCCACGTTAAGCTAGCTCAAGTTTCTATATTGTGACAAAATTTGAGATCGAAATAGTTTCGACAAATGTCCAAGTAATCCAATCTGTACAAAACTGTGTCATGCGTGCATTGTGCTTCATTTATAAGCGTTTACTCAATGAGCATCAATGATGAGTTTAGAATGATCATTTTAAGTGGCCGATCAACTTGACATGTCTGCACTATATCGTCCGTCAGTTTTCATTTATAGCACATAATGACAAGAAAGCTAGCTCAATCTTCTATATTGTGGCAAAATTTGAGATAGAAATAGATTCGACAAGACATCCAAGTAATCCAATATATCCAAAACTGTGTCTTGCCATGCATTGTGAATCATTATGAAGCCTTTACTCAATAAGCATCAATGATCAATTTAGAATGATCATTTTAACTGGCCGATCAACTTGATATGTCTGCACTAAATCGTCCGTAACTTTGGATGAAGAACTTAGAATGACACAAATCCAAAGCCCACGTTATGCTAGTTCAATTTTCTATATAATGTGACGAAATTTGAGACAGAAATAGATTCGAAAAAGTATCCAATTAATCCAATCTATCCAGAACTGCTTCATGCCATACATTATGCTTCATTTATAAGCCTTTACTCAATGAGCATCAATGATCCGTTTAGAATGATCATTTTAATTGGCCGGTCAACTTGAGATTTCTGCATTATATCATCCATAACTTTTGATTTATAGCTCAAAATGATACAAATCCAATCCCCACGTTAAGCTAGCTCAATTTTCTATATTGTGAAAAAAAATTTGGGACAGAAATAGATTCGAAAAAGCATTCAAGTAATCCAATCTATCTAAAACTGTGTCATGACATGCATTGTTATTCATTTATAAGCCTTTTCTCAATGAGCATCAATGATCAGTTTAGAATGATCATTTTAACTAGCCGATTAACTTGACCCGTCTACATTATATTGTTTGTTAGTTTTGATTTATAGATCATAATGACACAAATCTAATGCCCACGTTAAGCTAGCTCAATTTTCTATATTGTGACAAAATTTGAGACAGAAATAGATTCGAAAATGCATCCAAGTAATCCAATCTATTCAAAACTGCGTCATGCCATGCATTGTGCTTCATTTATAAGCCTCTACTCAATGACCACCGATGAACAATTAAGAATGATCATTTTAACTGGCCGATCAACTTGACATGTCCGCACTATATCGTCCGTAAATTTTGATTTAGAGCTTAGAATGACACAAATCCAAAGCCCACGTTAAGCTAAATTTTCTATATTGTGACAAAATTTGAGACAAAAATAAATACGTAAAACCGTCAATTAATCCAATCTATTCAGAACTGCTTCATGCCATGCATTATGCTTCATTTATAAGCCTTTACTCAATGAGCATCAATGATCAGTTTAGAATGATCATTTTTACTGCCCGATCAACTTGACATGTCTGCACTATATCGTCCATCACTTTTGATTTATAGCTCATAGTGACACGAATCCAATGCCCACGTTAAGCTAGCTCAATTTTCTATATTGTAACAAAATTTGAAATAGAAATAGATTCGAAAAGGCGTCCAAGTAATCCAATCTATCCAAAACTGTGTCTTGCTATGCATTGTGTTTCATTAATAAGCCATTACTAATGAGCATCGATGAACAGTTTAGAATGATCATTTTGAATGGCCGATCAACTTGACAAGTCTGCCCTAAATCTTTCGTAACTTTGGATTTAGAACTTAGAATGACACAGATCCAAAACCCACGTTAAGCTAGCTCAATTTTTTATATTGTGATAATATTTGAGACCAAAATAGATTCGACAAAGTGTCCAAGTAATCCAATATATATAAAACTGTGTCATGCCTTGAATTGTGCTTCATTTATAAGCCTTTACTCAATGAGCATTAATGATCATTTGAACTGGCCGATCAACTTGACATGTAGGCACTATATCGTCCTTCACTTTGGATTTATAGCTCAGAATGACATGAATCCAATGCCCACGTTAAGCTAGCTTAATCTTCTATATTGTGACAAAATTTTAGATAGAAAGAGATTCGACAAGGCGTCCAAGTAATCCAATCTATCAAAAACTGCGTCTTGCCATGCATTGTGATTCATTATAAAGCCTTTACTCAATGAGCATCAATGATCAGTTTAGAATGATAATTTTAACTGGCCGATCAACTTGACATATCTGCACTAAATCGTCCGTAACTTTGGATTTGGAACTTAGAATGACTCAAATCCAAAGCCCACGTTAATCTAGCTCAATTTTCTATATTGTCACAAAATTTGTAACAGAAATAGATACGATAAAGCATCCATGTCCAATCTATCCAAAACTTTTTCATGCCATGTATTGTGATTCATTTATAAGCCTATACTCAATGAGCACCAATGATCAGGTAAGAATGATCATTTTAACTAGCCTATCAACTTGACATTTCTGCACTATATCGTCCGTAACTTTTCATTTACAGCTTAGAATGACACAAATCCAAAGCCCACGTTAAGCTAGATCAATTTTCTATATTGTGACAAAATTTGTGACAATAATAAATATGAAAAACCGTCAAGTAATCCAATCTATCCAAAACTGCTTCATGCCATGCCTTGTGCTTCATTTATAAGCCTTTACTCAATGAGCATCAATGATCAGTTTAGAATGATCATTTTAACTGGCCAATAAACTTGACATGTCCACACTATATCGTCCGTAACTTTTGATATAAATCTTTGGATGACACAAATCCAAAGCCCACGTTAAGCTCGCTGAATTTTGTATATTGTGAAAAAATTTGAGACAAAATAGATACGAAAAACCGTCAACTAATCCAATATATCCAGAACTGCTTCATGCCATGCATTATGTTTCATTTATAAGCCTTTACTCAAGAAACATCAATGATCAGTTTAGAATGATCATTTTAACTTCCCGATTAACTTGATATGTCTGCCCTAAATTGTGCGTCACTTTGGATTTAGAACTTAGAATGACTCAAATCCAAAGCCATGTTAATCTAGCTTAATTTTCTATATTGTCACAAAATTTGAAACACAAATAGATACGATAAAGCATCCAAGTTATCCAATCTATCACAAACTTCGTCATTCCATGCATTGTGCTTCATTTATAAGCCTCTACTCAATGAGCACCAATGATCAGATAGGAATGATCATTATCACTAGCCGATCAACTTAACACGTCCGCACTATATCGTCTGTAACTATTGATTTAAAGCTTAGAATAACACAAATCCAAAGCCCACGTTAAGGTAGCTCAATTTTTTATATTGTGACAAAATTTGAGACAGAAATAGATACGAAAAACCATCAAGTAATCCAATCTATCCAGAACTGCTTCATGCCATGCATTATGGTTCATTTATAAGCCTTTACTCAATGAGCATCAATAATCTGTTTAGAATGATCATTTTAACTGGCCGATCAACTTGACATGTCTGCACTATGTCGTCCGTAACTTTTGATTTATAGCTCATAATGATACGAATCCAATACCCACGTTAAGCTAGCACAACATTCTATATTGCGACAAAATTTGAGATAGAAACAGATTCGACAAAGCGTCCAAGTAATCCAATATATCCAAAACTGCGTCTTGCCATGAATTCTTCTTCATTAATAAGCCTTCACTCAATAAGCATCAATTATCAGTTTAGAATGATCATTTTAACTTGCCGATCAGCTTGACATGTACACACTAAATCGTCCGTAACTTTGGATTTAGAACTCAGAATGACATAAATCCAAAGCCCATGTTAAGCTAGCTCAATTTTCTATATTGTGACAAAATTTGAGACAGAAAGCAATTCGACAAAGCATCCAACTAATCCAATCTATCCAGAACTGCTTCATGCCATGCATTGTGCCTCATTTATAAGACTTTACTGAATTAGCATCAATGATGAGTTTAAAATGATCATTTTAAATGGCTGATAAACTTGACATGTCTGCACTAAATCGTCCATAACTTTTGATTTAGAGTTCAGAATGACACAATTCCAAAGCCCATGTTAATCTAGCGCAATTTCCTATATTATGACAAAGTATCAGACAGAAATAGATTCCACAAATCATCCAAATAATCCAATCTATCCAGAACTTCTTCTTGCCATGCATTTTTAAGCCTTTACTCAATCAGAATCAATGATCAGTTTTGAATGATCATTTTAACTAGCCGATCAACTTGACATATCTACACTATATCGTCCGTGACTTTTGATTTATAGCTCAGAATGACAGGAATCCAATGTCCACGTTAAGCTAGCTCAATATTCTATATTGTGACAAAAATTTGAAACAGAAATAGATACGAAAAAGCGTCCAAGTTATCCAATCTAATCTTTGTCATGCCATGCATTGTGATTCATTAAGCCTCTACTTAATGAACACCAATGATCAGATAAGAATGATCATTTTAACTGGCCGATCTACTTCACACGTCCGCACTATATGGTCCGTAACTTTTGATTTATAACTCATAATGATACAAATCCAATGCCCACGTTAAGCTACCTCAATGTTTTATATTGTAACAAACTTTGAGATAGAAATAGATTCGACAAGGCATCCAAGTAATCTAATCTATCAAAAAATGTGTCCTGCCATGCATTGTGATTCATTATAAAGCCTTTACTCAACGAGTATCAATGATTAATTTAGAATGATCATTTTAACTAGCCAATAAACTTGATATGTACGCACTAAATCGTCCATAACTTTTGAGTTAGAGCTTTGAATGATTCAAATCTAAAGCCCACGTTAAGCTAGCTCAATTTTCTATATTGTGACAAAATTCGAGTCATAAATATATATGAAAAAGAGTCAAGTTATCCAATCTGTCCAAAACTTCGTCATGTCATGCATGGTGCTTCATTTATAGGCCTCTACTCAATTTGCACCAATGATCTGTTAAGAATGATCATTTTAACTTCCCGATCAACTTGACATGTCTGTCCTAAATTGTGCGTCACTTTGGATTTAGAACTTAGAATGACTCAAATCCAAAGCCATGTTAATCTAGCTTAATTTTCTATATTGTCACAAAATTTGAAACACAAATAGATACGATAAAGCATCCAAGTTATCCAATCTATCCAAAACTTCGTCATTCCATGCATTGTGCTTCATTTATAAGCCTCTACTCAATGAGCACCAATGATCAGATAGGAATGATCATTTTAACTAGTCGATCAACTTAACACGTCCGTAAGTATTGATTTAGAGCTTAGAATAACACAAATCCAAAGCCCACGTTAAGGTAGCTCAATTTTTTATATTGTGACAAAATTTGAGACAGAAATAGATACGAAAAACCGTCAAGTAATCCAATCTATCCAGAACTGCTTCATGCCATGCATTATGGTTCATTTATAAGCCTTTACTCAATGAGCATCAATAATCTGTTTTGAATGATCATTTTAACTGGCCGATCAACTTGACATGTCTGCACTATGTCGTCCGTAACTTTTGATTTATAGCTCATAATGATACGAATCCAATACCCACGTTAAGCTAGCACAACATTCTATATTGTGACAGAATTTGAGATAGAAACAGATTCGACAAAGCGTCCAAGTAATCCAATATATCCAAAACTGCGTCTTGCCATGAATTCTTCTTCATTAATAAGCCTTCACTCAATAAGCATCAATTATCAGTTTAGAATGATCATTTTAACTTGCCGATCAGCTTGACATGTACACACTAAATCGTCCGTAACTTTGGATTTAGAACTCAGAATGACATAAATCCAAAGCCCATGTTAAGCTAGCTCAATTTTCTATATTGTGACAGAATTTGAGACAGAAAGCGATTCGACAAAGCATCCAACTAATCCAATCTATCCAGAACTGCTTCATGCCATGCATTGTGCCTCATTTATAAGACTTTACTGAATTAGCATCAATGATGAGTTTAAAATGATCATTTTAAATGGCTGATAAACTTGACATGTCTGCACTAAATCGTCCATACCTTTTGATTTAGAGTTCAGAATGACACAATTCCAAAACCCACGTTAATCTAGCTCAATTTCCTATATTATGACAAAGTATCAGACAGAAATAGATTCCACAAATCATCCAAATAATCCAATCTATCGAGAACTTCTTCTTGCCATGCATTTTTAAGCCTTTACTCAATCAGAATCAATGATCAGTTTTGAATGATCATTTTAACTAGCCGATCAACTTGACATATCTACACTATATCGTCTGTGACTTTTGATTTATAGCTCAGAATGACAAGAACCAATGTCCACGTTAAGCTAGCTCAATATTCTATATTGTGACAAAATTTGAAACAGAAATAGATACGAAAAAGCGTCCAAGTTATCCAATCTAATCTTTGTCATGCCATGCATTGTGATTCATTAAGCCTCTACTTAATGAACACCAATGATCAGATAAGAATGATCATTTTAACTGGCCGATCTACTTCACACGTCCGCACTATATGGTCCGTAACTTTTGATTTATAGCTCATAATGATACAAATCCAATGCCCACGTTAAGCTACCTCAGTTTTTTATATTGTAACAAACTTTGAGATAGAAATAGATTCGACAAGGCGTCCAAGTAATCTAATCTATCAAAAAAATGTGTCCTGCATGCATTGTGATTCATTATAAAGCCTTTACTCAACGAGTATCAATGATTAATTTAGAATGATCATTTTAACTAGCCGATAAACTTGATATGTACGCACTAAATCGTCCATAACTTTTTAGTTAGTGCTTTGAATGACTCAAATCTAAAGACCACGTTAAGCTAGCTCAATTTTCTATATTGTGACAAAATTCGAGTCATAAATATATATGAAAAAGAGTCAAGTTATCCAATCTGTCCAAAACTTCGTCATGTCATGCATTGTGCTTCATTTATAGGCCTCTACTCAATTTGCACCAATGATCAGTTAAGAATGATCATTTTAACTGGTCGATCAACTTGACATGTGTGCACTAAATCGTCCGTAACTTTTGATTTAAATTATAGAATGACAAAAATCCAAAGCCCACGTTAAGCTAGTTCAATTTTCTATATGGTGACAAAATTTGAGAAAGAAATAGATTCGAAAAAGTATCCAAGTAATCCAATCTATCCAGAATTGCTTCATGCCATGCATTGTGCTTCATTTCTAAGACTTTACTCAATGAGCATCAATGTTCAGTTTAGAATGATCATTTTAACAGGCCAATCAACTTGACATTTCTGCACTATATCGTCCATAACTTTTCATTTATAGCTCAGAATGACACGAATCCAATGCCCACGTTAAGCTAGCTCAATTTTCTATATTGTGACAAAATTTGAGACAGAAATAGATTCGAAAAAGCATCCAAGTAATCCAATCTATCTAAAATTGCGTCATGACATGCATTGTTCTTCATTTATAAGCCTTTTCTCAATGAGCATCAAAAATAAGTTTATAATGATCATTTTAACTGGCCCATCAACTTGACCTATCTGCAGTATATCATCCATAACATTTGGTTTATATCTAAGAATGACACGAATCCAATGCTCACATTGAGCTAGCTCAATTTTTTATATTGTGAAAACAATTTGAGACAAAAAATAGATTTGACAAACCGTCCAAGTAATCCAATCTATCCAGAACTATGTGATTCCATGCATTTTGCTTCATTTATAAGCCTTTACTCAATGAGGATCAATGATCAGTTTAGCATGATCATTTTAACTCATCGATCAACTTGAAATGTCTACACTAAATTGTCCGTAACTTTTGATTTATAACTCAGAATGGCATGAATCCAAAGCCCACGTTAAGCTAGCTCAATATTCTACATTGTGAGAAATTTTGATATAGAAACAGATACGACAAAGCATCCAAGTAATAAAATCTATCCCAAAATCCGTAATGCCATGCATTATGATTCATTTGTAAGCCTTTACTCAATGAGCACCGATGATCAGTTTAGAATGATCAAATTAACTGGCTGATAACCTTGACATGGTTGCACTAAATCGTGCGTAACTCTTGGATTTAGAGCTTAGAATGACACGAATCCAATCGCCACGTTAAGCTAGCTCAAGTTTCTATATTGTGAAAAATTTTGAAACAGAAATAGATACGAAAAAGCAACCAAGTTATCCAATATATCCCAAACTACGTGATGCGATTTATTATGCTTTATTTATAAGCCTCAACTTAATAAGCACCAATGATCAGTTAAGAAAGTTCGTTTTAAATGGCCGATCAACTTGACATGTCTGCACTAAATCATCCATAGCTTTTGATTTATAGTTTAGAATGGCACAAATCCATAGCCCACGTTAAGCTAGCTCAATTTTCTATATTGTGACAAAATTTTGGACTGAAATAGATACGACATATCGTCCAATTAATCCAATCTATCCAAAATTGCGTGGTGTCATGCATTGTGCTTCATTTATAAGTCTTTACTCAATGAGCATCTATGATCAGTTTAGAATGATCATTTTAACTGATCGATCAACTTGACATGTCTGCACTAAATCGTACATAACTTTTGATTTATAGCTCAGAATAACACGAATCCAATGCCCACGTTAATCTAGTTCAATTTTCTATACTGTGAAAAGATTTGATACAAAAACAAATACGATAAAGCATCCAAGTAATCAAATCTATTCTAAAATGCGTGATGCCATGCATTACGCTTCATTTGTAAGCCTTTACTCAGTGAGCACCAATGATCATTTTAGAATGACCAAATTAACTGGCCGATAACCTTGACATGTTTGCACTAAATCCTCTGTAACTTTTGATTTATAGCTCAGAATGACACGAATCCAATGCCCACGTTAAGCTAACTCAAGTTCCTATATTGTTACAAATTTTGAGAAAAAATATATGTACGAAAAAGCAACCAAGTTATCCAATCTATCCCGAACGGCGTCATGCAATGCATTATGCTTCATTTATAAGCCTCAACTCAATGAGCACCTAGTTAAGAATGATCATTTTAACAGGCCGATCAACTTGACATGTCAGCACTCATTCGGCCATAACTTTCGATTTAGAGCTCAGAATGACACATATTCAAAGTCCATGTTAAGCTAGCTTAATTTTCTATATTGTGCAAAATTTGAAACAAAAATAGATACGTCAAAATGTCCAAGTAGTCCAATCTATCCAAAACTGTGTGATGTCATGCATTGTGCTTCATTTATAAGACCTTACTCCATGAGAATCAATTATCATTTAGAATGATCAAAATAACTGGCAGATAACCTTGACATGTCTGCACTAAATCGTCCATAACTTTTTATTTATAGCTCAGAATGACATGAATCCAATGCCCACGTTAAGATTGCTCAAGTTTCTATATTGTGACAAAATTTGAGACAGAAATAGATACGACAAAGCATCCAAGTAATCCAATCTATCCAAAAGTATGTGATGCCATGCATTGTGCTTCATTTATAAGCCTTTACTCAATGAGCATCAATGATCAGTTTAGCATGATCATTTTAACTCATCGATCAACTTGAAATGTATGCACTAAATCGTACGTAACTTTTGATTTATAGCTCAGAATGGCACGAATCCAATGCCCACGTTAAACTAGCTCAATTTACTATATTGTGAAAAATTTTGTTTTAGAAACAGATACGTCAAAACATCCCAAAATGCGTGAAGCCATGCATTATGCTTCATTTATATGCCTTTACTCAATGACCACAAATGATCAGTTTAGAATGATCATATTAACTGGCCGTTCAACTTGACATTTCCGTGCTAAATCGCTGTAATTTTTGATTTAGAGCTCATAATGACAAGAATCCGAAGCCCACGTTACGCTAGCACAATTTTTTATTTTGTAACAAAATTAAAAACTGAAATAGATACGCCAAAAGCATCCAAGCTATCCAATCTATCCCAAACGGCGTGATGTCATCCATTATGCTTCATTTATAAGCCTCTAATCAATAAGAACCAATGGTACCTTAAGAATGATCATTTTAATTTGGCGATCAACTTGACATGTCCGCACAAAATCGTTCGTAACCTTTGATTTAGAGCTCCGAATGACACGAATCCAATGTCCACGTTAAGCTAGCTCGATTTCCTATATCATGAAAAAATTTGAGACAGAAATAGATACGACAAAGCATACAAGTAATCCAATCTATCCCAAAATGCGTGATACCTTGCATTATGATTCATTTATAAGCTTTTACTCTGTGAGCACTAATGATCAGTTTAGAATGATCATATTAACTGGCCGATACACTTGACATGTCAGCACTAAATCTTACATAACTTTTGATTTAGAGCTCAGATTGACACGAATCCAATGCCCACGATAAGCTAGCTCATTTTCCTGTATCGTAACAAAATTTGAGAGAGAAATAGATACAAAAAAGCGTCCAAGTTATCCAATCAGTCCCAAACTGCGTGACATCATGCATTATGCTTCATTTATATGTCTTTACTCAATGAGCACCAGTGCTCAGTTTAGAATGATCATATTAACTAGCCGATCAACTTGACATGTCTGCACTAAATTGTCCGTAAGTTTTGATTTAGAGCTAAGAATGACACGAATCCATTGCCCACGTTAAGCTAGCTCAAGTTTCTATATTGTAACAAAATTTGAGACATGAATAGATACGAAAAAGCGTCCAAGTTATCTAGTTTATCCCAAACTCTGTGATGCCATGCATTATGCTTCATTTATAACCTCTACTTAATGAGCACCAATGATCAGTTAAGAATTATCATTTTAACTGGCCGGTCTACTAGACATGTCCGCACTAAATAGTCTGTGACTTTTGCTTTAGAGCTCAGAATGACACCCATCCAAAGCCCAGGTTAAGCTAGCTCCATTTTCTACATTTTGACAAACTCTGAGATAGAAATAGATATGACAAAGCGTCCAAATAATCCAATATATCCAAAACTGCGTGATGCAATGCATTGTGCTTCATTTATAAGGTTTTACTCAATGAGCATCAATGATCAGTTTAGAATTATTATTTTAACTGGTGATCAACTTGACTTTTCAGCACTAAATCGTTTGTAACTTTTGATTTATAGCTCATAATGACACGAATCCAATGCCCATATTAAGCAATCTCAATTTTTTATATTGTGACAAGTTTTGAGACAAAAATAGATATGACAAATCCTCCAAGTAATGCAATCTATCCAAAAATGCATGATGCCATGCATGATGCTTCATTTATGAGCCTCTACTAAATGAACACCAATTATCTATTTAGAATGATCATATTAACTGGCCGATGACCTTGACATGTCTGCATTACATCGTCCGTAACATTTTATTTAGACCTCAAAATGACACAAATTCAGAGCCCACATTAAGCTAGCTCAATTTTCTATATTGTGACAAAATTTGAAACAAAAATAGATACGAAAAAACCTCCAAGTAATCCAATCTATCCAAAACTGGGTGATGTCATGCATCGTGCTTCATTTATAAGCCTTTACTCGATGAGCACCAATGATCAGTTTAGAATGATTAAATTAATTGGCCGATAAACTTGACATATGTGCACTAAATAGTCCATAAGTTTTTATTTAGAGCTCACAATGACACATATCAAATGCCCATGTTAAGCTAGCTCAAATTTCTATATTGTGACAAAATTTGAGATGGAAAAAGATACGACAAAGCATCCAAGTTATCCAATCAGTCCCGAACGGCATGATGCAATGCATTATGCTTCATTTATAAGCCTCAACTCAATGAGCTCCAATGAATAGTTAAGAATGATCATTTTAACAGGCCGATCAACTTGACATGTGCGCACTAATTCGTCTGTAACTTTGATTTAGAGCTCAGAATGATACAAATTCAAAGCCCACGTTAAGCTAGCTCAATTTTCTAAATTGTGACAAAATTTGAAACAAAAAGAGATACATCAAAGCGTCCAAGTAATCCAATCTATCCAAAACTGCGAGATGTCATGCATTATGCTTCATTTATAAGACCTTACTCAATGAGCATCAGTGATCATTTAGAATGATCAAAATAAATGGCCGATAACCTTGACAAGACTGCACTAAATCATCCATAACTTTTTATTTAGAGCTCAGAACGATACGAATCCAATGCCCACGTTAAGCTTGCTAAAGTTTCTATATTGTGATAAAATTTGAGACAGAAACAGATATGACAAATCGTCCAAGCAATCCAATCTATCCAAAACGATGTGATGCCATGCATTGTGCTTCATTCATAAGCCTTTACTCAATGAGCATCAGTGATCAGTTTAGCATGATCATTTTAACTCATCGATCAACTTGAAATTTCTGCATGAAATTGTCTGTAACTTTTGATTTATAGTTCAGAATGGAACGAATCCATTGCCCACATTAAGCTAGCTCAATTTTCTATATTGTGAAATATTTTGATATAGAAACAGATACGGCAAAGAATCCAAGTAATAAAATCTATCCCAAAATCCGTGATGCCATGCATTATGCTTCATTTGTAAGCCTTTACTCAATGAGCACCAATGATCAGTTTAGAATGATCAAATTAACTGGCTGATAACCTTGACATGTTATCCAATCAGTCCCAAACTGCGTGACATCATGCATTATGCTTCATTTATATGTCTTTACTCAATGAGCACCAGTGCTCAGTTTAGAATGATCATATTAACTAGCCGATCAACTTGACATGTCTGCACTAAATTGTCCGTAAGTTTTGATTTAGAGCTAAGAATGACACGAATCCATTGCCCACGTTAAGCTAGCTCAAGTTTCTATATTGTAACAAAATTTGAGACATGAATAGATACGAAAAAGCGTCCAAGTTATCTAGTTTATCCCAAACTCTGTGATGCCATGCATTATGCTTCATTTATAACCTCTACTTAATGAGCACCAATGATCAGTTAAGAGTTATCATTTTAACTGGCCGGTCTACTAGACATGTCCGCACTAAATAGTCTGTGACTTTTGCTTTAGAGCTCAGAATGACACCCATCCAAAGCCCAGGTTAAGCTAGCTCCATTTTCTACATTTTGACAAACTCTGAGATAGAAATAGATATGACAAAGCGTCCAAATAATCCAATATATCCAAAACTGCGTGATGCAATGCATTGTGCTTCATTTATAAGGTTTTACTCAATGAGCATCAATGATCAGTTTAGAATTATTATTTTAAATGGCCGATCAACTTGACTTGTCAGCACTAAATCATTTGTAACTTTTGATTTATAGCTCATAATGACACGAATCCAATGCTCATATTAAGCAATCTCAATTTTTTATATTGTGACAAGTTTTGACACAAAAATAAATACGACAAAGCCTCCAAGTAATCCAATCTATCCCAAAATGCATGATGCCATGCATGATGCTTCATTTATGAGCCTCTACAAAATGAACACCAATTATCTATTTAGAATGATCATATTAACTGGCCGATAACCTTGACATGTCTGCATTACATCGTCTGTAACATTTTATTTAGACCTCAGAATGACACAAATTCAGAGCCCACATTAAGCTAGCTCAATTTTCTATATTGTGACAAAATTTGAAACAAAAATAGATACGAAAAAGCCTCCATGTAATCCAATCTATCAAAAACTGGGTGATGTCATGCATCGTGCTTCATTTATAAGCCTTTACTCAATGAGCACCAATGATCAGTTTAGAATGATTAAATTAATTGGCCGATAAACTTGACATATCTGCACTAAATAGTCAATAAGTTTTTATTTAGAGCTCACAATGACACATATCAAATGCCCATGTTAAGGTAGCTCAAGTTTCTATGTTGTGACAAAATTTGAGATGGAAAAAGATACGACAAAGCGTCCAAGTTATCCAATCAGTCCTGAACGGTGTGATGCAATGCATTATGCTTCATTTATAAGCCTCAACTCAATGAGCTCCAATGAATAGTTAAGAATGATCATTTTAACAGCCCGATCAACTTGACATGTGCGCACTAATTCGTCCGTAACTTTGATTTAGAGTTCAGAATGACACAAATTCAAAGCCGACGTTAAGCTAGCTCAATTTTCTAAATTGTGACAAAATTTGAAACAAAAAGAGATACGTCAAAGTGTCCAAGTAATCCAATCTATCCAAAACTGCGAGATGTCATGCATTATGCTTCATTTAAAAGACCTTACTCAATGAGCATCAATGATCATTTAGAATGATCAAAATAAATGGCCGATAACCTTGACAAGTCTGCATTAAATCATCCATAACTTTTTATTTAGAGCTCAGAACGACACGAATCCAATGCCCAAGTTAAGCTCGCTAAAGTTTCTATATTGTGATAAAATTTGAGACAGAAACAGATATGACAAATCGTCCAAGCAATCCAATCTATCCAAAACGATGTGATGCCATGCATTGTGCTTCATTCATAAGCCTTTACTCAATGAGCATCAGTGATCAGTTTAGCATGATCATTTTAACTCATCGATCAACTTGAAATTTCTGCATGAAATTGTCTGTAACTTTTGATTTATAGTTCAGAATGGAACGAATCCATTGCCCACATTAAGCTAGCTCAATTTTCTATATTGTGAAATATTTTGATATAGAAACAGATACGGCAAAGAATCCAAGTAATAAAATCTATCCCAAAATCCGTGATGCCATGCATTATGCTTCATTTGTAAGCCTTTACTCAATGAGCACCAATGATCAGTTTAGAATGATCAAATTAACTGGCTGATAACCTTGACATGTTTGCACTAAATTGTGCGTAACTTTTGGATTTAGAGCTTAGAATGACACGAATCCAATGCCCACGTTAAGCTAGCTCAAGTTTCTATATTGTAAAAAATTTTGAGACAGAAATAGATACGAAAAAGCAACCAAGTTATCCAATATATCCCAAACTACGTGATGCGATTTATTATGCTTCATTTATAAGCCTCAACTTAATAAGCACCAATGATCAGTTAAGAAAGTTCATTTTAAATGGCCAATCAACTTGACATGTCTGCACTAAATCATCCATAGCTTTTGATTTATTGTTTAAAATGGCACAAATCTATAGCCAACGTTAAGCTAGCTCAGTTTTCTATATTGTGACAAAATTTGAGACTGAAATAGTAACAACAAAGCGTCCAATTAATCCAATCTATCCAAAACTGCGTGGTGTCATGCTTTGGGCTTCATTTATAAGCCTTTACTCAATGAGCATCAATGATCAGTTTAGAATGATGATTTTAACTAGTCGATCAACTTGACATGTCTTCACTAAATCATCGATAACTTTTGATTTATAGTTCAGAATAACACGAATCCAATTCCCACGCTAAGCTAATTCAATTTTCTATATTGTGAAAAATTTTGATACAGAAATAGATACGACAAAGCATCCAAGTAATCAAATCTATCCAAAAATGCTTGATGCCATGCATTATTCTTCATTTATAAGCCTTTACTCAATGAGCGCCAATGATCAGTTTAGAATGATCAAATTACCTTGCCGATAACCGTGACATGTTTGCACTAAATCGTTAGTAAATTTTAATTTATAGCTCAGAATGACACGAATCCAATGCCCCCGTTAAGCTAGCTCAAGTTCCTATATCATGACAACTTTTGAGATAGAAATAGTTACGACAAAGCAACCAAGTTATACAATCTATCCCGAAATGCATGATGCAATGCATTGTGCTTCATTTATAAGCCTTTAGTCAATGAACACCAATGATCAGTTAAGAATGATCATTTTAAATGGCCGATCAACTTGGCATGTGCACTGTAAATCGTGTATAACTTTTGATTTATAGTTTAGAATGACACAAATCCAAAGCCCACGTTAAGCTAACTCAATTTTCTATATTATGACAAATTTTGATACAGAAATAGATACGACAAAGCATCCAAGTAATTCAGTCTATCTCAAAATGCGTGATATCATGCATTATGCATCATTTATAAACCTTTACATAATGAGCACCAATGATCAGTTTAGAATGATCATATTAACTGGCCGATCAACTTGACATGTATGCACTAAATTTTTCATAAATTTTTATTTACAGCTCAAAATGACACGAATCCAATACCCACGTTAAGCTGGCTCAAGTTTCTATATGGTCACAAAATTTGACACAGAAATAGATATGAAAAACCGCCCAAGTTACCCAATTTATCCAAAACTGCATGATGTCATGCATCGTGCTTCACTTATAAACCTTTACTGAATGCTCATCAATGATCACTTTTGAATGATCATTTTAACTGGCCGATCAACTTGATATGTATGCATAAATCGTCCGTAATTTTTGATTTATAGCTTAGAATGACACGAATCCAATGCTCACGTTAAGCTAGTTCAATTTTCTATATTGTGACAAATTTTGGGACAGAAATAGATACGAAAAGGCATCCAAGTAATTCAATCTATCACAAAATGCGTGATGCCATGCATTATGCTTCATTTATAAGCCTTTACGCAATAAGCACCAATGATCTATTTAGAATGATCATATTAACTGGACTATCAACTTGACATGTCTGCACTAAATATTTTGTAACTTTAGATTTAGAACTCAGAATGACACGATTCCAATGCTAACATTAAGCTAGCTCAAGTTTCTATATTGTGACAAACTTTGAAAAAGATAGATACGAAAAAGTGTCCAAGTTATCCAATCTATCCCAAACTCTGTGATGCCATATGTTATGCTTCATTTATAAGCCTTTTACGAGTATCAATGATCAGTTTTGAATGATCATTTTAACTGGCGTATCAACTTGAAATGTCTGCACTAAATTATCTATCACTTTTCATTTATAGCTTAAAATTACACGAATCCAATGCCCACGTTAAGCTAGCTCATTTTTCTATATTCTGACAAATTTTGAGAGAAAACTAGATATGACAAACGATCCAAATAATTCAATCTATCCAAAAATGTGTGATGCCATGCATTGTGCTTCATTTATATTCCTTTACTCAATGAGTATCAATGATCAATTTAGAATGATTATATTAACTAGCCGATCAACTTGACATGTATGCACTAAATTTTTTTGTAACTTTTGATTTAGAGCTCAGAATGACACGAATCTAATGTCCACATTAATCTACCTCAAGTTATTATATGGTGACAAATTTTGAGACAGAAATATAAACAAAAAAGCGTCCAGGTTATCCAATCTGTCCTAAACTCCGTGATGCCATGTATCATGTTTCATTTATAAGCCTCTACTCAACGAGTATTAATGATCATTTTAGAATGATAGTTTTAACTTGCCGATCAACTTGACATGTCTGCACTAAATCGTCTTTAAGTTTTGATTTATAGCTCTGAATGACACGAATCCAATGCCCACGTTAAGCTAGCTCAATTTTTTATATTGTGACAAATTTTGAGACAGAAATAGATACGACAAGACATCCAAGTAATCTAAGCTATCCCAAAATGCGTGATGCCATGCATTATGCTTCATTTATAAGCCTTTACTTTATGAGCACCAATGATCAGTTTAGAATGATCATATTAAATAGCCGATCAACTTGACATGAGTGCACTAAATTGTCCGTAACTTTTGATTTAGAGCTCATAATGACATGAATCCAATGTCCACGTTAGGCTAGCTGAAGATTCTTTATTGTGACAAATTTTGAAATAGAAATTGATACGAAAAAGAGTCCAAGTTATCCAATCTATCCAAAACTGCATTATGTCATGGATGGTGCTTCATTTATAAATCTTTACTTAATCACCATCAATGATAAGTTTAGAATGACAATTCAAACTGGCAGATCAACTTGGCATGTTGGCACTAAATCGTCCATAACTTTTGATTTAAAGCTTAGAATGACACGAATCCAATGTCGACGTTAAGCTAGCTCAATTTTCTATATTGTGATAAATTTTGAGACAGAAATATATATATGAAAAAGCGTCCAACTTATCCAATCTATCCTAAACTCCGTGATGCCATGTATTATGCTTCATTTATAAGTCTCTACTCAACGAGTATCAATGATCAATTTAGAATGATCGTTTTAACTTGCCGATCAACTTGACATGTCTGCACTTAATCGTCTTTAAGTTTTGATTTATAGCTTTGAATGACACGAATCCAATGTCCACGTTTAGCTAGCTCAATTCTTATATTGTGACAAATTTTGAGACAGAAATAGATACGACAAAACATCCAAGTAATCCAAGCTATCCCAAAATGCGTGATGTCATGCATTATGCATCATTTATAAGCTTTTACTTAATGAGCACCAATGATCAGTTTAGAATGATCATATTAAATGGCCGATCAACTTGACATGAGGGCACTAAATTGTCCGTTATTGTTTATTTAGAGCTCATAATGACACGTATCCAATGCCCACGTTAGGCTAGCTCAAGTTTCTTTATTGTGACAAATTTTGAAATAGAAATAGATACGAGAAAGCGTCCAAGTTATCCAATCTATCCAAAACTGCATGATGTCATGGATGGTGCTTCATTAATCAATCTTTACTTAATCATCATCAATGATAACTTTAGAATGACAATTTAAACTGGCCAATCAACTTGACATGTTGGCACTAGACCATCCGTAACTTTTGATTTAAAGCTTAGAATGACACGAATCCAATGCCGACGTTAAGCTAGCTCAATTTTCTATATTATGACAAATTTTGAGACAGAAATAGACACATAAAAGAGTCCAAGCTATCCAATCTATGCTTCATTTGTAAGCCTTTACTCAATGATCATCAATGATCATTTTAACTGTTCAATCAACTTGACATATTTGCACTAATTCGTCCGAAACTTTTGATTTATAGCTTACAATGATACGAATCCAATGCGCACGTTAAGCTATGTCATTTTTTATATTGTGACAATTTTTGAGACAAAAATAGATACGACAAAGCATCCAAATAATCCAATCGATCCCGAAATGCGTGATGCCATGCATTATGCTTCATTTATAAGCCTTTACTCAATGAGCACCAGTGGTCAGTTTAGAATGATCATATTAACTGGCCAATAAACTTGACATGCATGCACCAAATTGTCCAAAACTTTTGATTTAGAGCCAAGAATGACATGAATCCAATGTCTATGTCAACCTAGCTCAAGTTTCTATATTGTGACAAAATTTGAGACAGAAATAGATTTGAAAAAGCTTCCAAGTTATCCAGTTTATCCCAAACTCAATGATGCCAAGCATTATGCGTCATTTATAACCTCTACTGAATGAGCATCAATGATCAGTAAAGAATAATAATTTTAATTGGGCGATAAACTTAACATGTCAGCATTAAATAGTCGGTAACTTTTAATTTATAGCTTAGAATGCACACATCAAAAGTGCACGTTAAGCTAACTCAATTTTTTATGTTGTGACTAATTTTGAGACATAAATAGATACTACAGAGCGTCCAAGTAATCTAATATATCTAAAACTGCGTGATGCCATGTATTGTGATTTATTTATAAGCCTCTACTCAAAGAGCATTAATGAAGTGAAGAATGATCATTTTAACGGGTCGACCAACTTGACATGTACGCAATAAATCCTCAGTAACTTTTGATTTAGAACTCAGAATAACACACATCCAAAACCCACATTAAGCTAGCTCAATTTTCTATAAGGTGACAAAATTTGAGACAGAAATAGATACAACAAAGTATCCAAGTAATCCAATATATTCAAAACTGTGTGATGCCATGCATTGTGCTTCATTTATAAGCCATTACTCAATAAGCATCAATGATCAGTTTTGAATTATCATTTTAACTAGCCGATCAACTTGACATTTCAGCACTAAATCGTTTGTAACTTTTGATTTATAGCTCAGAATGACACGAATCCAATGTCCACGTTAAGCTAGCTCAATTTTCTATATTATGACAAATTTTTGAGACAGAAATAGATACAACAAAGCATCCAAATAATACAATCTGTCCCAAACTGGGTGAAGCCATGCATTATACATTATTTATGAGCTTTAACTCAAAACTCAGTTTAGAGTGATCATATTAACTGGCCGATTAACTTGACAGTCCGCTCTAAATCGTCTGTAACTTTTGATTTAGAGCTCAGAATTGTTGGAGATGGATTCATCGAACTGAATCTGTCTGTCCTCATGGGCTCATATCAAGGCCCATCGTGGAATCTCACTTCGCAGGCCCAGTCCGACAGCGAAGCGACAAGAGTAATGAAACGAACAATCGAAGTCAAATCTCGAGTTCGCTGGAACGAAATGCGGAAATCATGAAGAATTAATGTGTGAAGATCACGGAATATAAGTAAAAACTGTTGTTATCTCATATATTAAAAAGGGAAACAGCTCAGGGAAAAAACCCTAGCCGTATTTCACCAATTTTAACCAAAAGTATACAAAGTTAATAGATCGTTTGCTCTCTCACTTTGAGTTCGAGTTCGATTAACATTCTCCCAATCTTTATTCAATCAATACCATCAAGGGTGTGCATTCTGACATCCACATTTTGGAGCCGTCTGTGGGGATTTTGATAAAAATTCCTCAAAAAAAAATCCTAAATCAGCTCTACTCATGGCATCGCAGTCCGGTGATACCTTGTCCCCGATCATATCGACTTCGACTCCTGTAGTCACCAGTTAGGCAGATCAGCCCACCACGCCTGGATCAGGGCTTCACACCATGATCCCAGACTACCTTTACGGTAGTCACCACGCCTCAAGCACCACTGCATCGCCCGATCATGACTTCGACATCGGAAGTCCCCGTTGATGTCGCTAGCCGACCTGCAACTACCTGGATCCGTCTAGAAACAGCACGTGGGTCAACCTCAGATTCAGGTCAACCCACAGTCGAAGAAAATTAGCCAGCTCGACCTGGACGAGCTTGCCGAATTTAAAAGTATGGTCAGCACGCTGATCAGCTTGACTTCGACACAAGACGCAGCTGCGCGAACCCTAATGTCGCGACTCGATAGGCAGGAACAAGAACTCACTGGATTGCTCGAGCGAACTTCAAATCCAGCCCATGGACCGTCGAGCTCGTCAGTAGGCCCCCCTCTTCCCTGGAAGAAATGAGCTCGCGCCCCTACCAGAACTTGATTGGATTTCTCGGGTATCTATACCCCGAATCATAATCAGCCCGCCGTATCCCAGATCGCGCCTATTGCACCAATCCGGCAAAATCCAGGATTAATTGGCACGTCTGCTCCCATGATCTCAATTCTTGGAGACTGGAGATCGAACTGGGCTGACCAGATTGCCGTCTCCACCTCAATTTCCTCCTGGATGCGAGCCTGTTGGGCATTGTTGGTTTGGTGCTTCACCTTTCGCTTCGAGCTCGCGAGCTCCGGGCGAACCAGTCCCTAGCCCAAATCAGCATTCTCCTCTGGTGCCGAGTTCGTCGAACCGCGGTCTGCAACCGTAGTTCGACTCTAATCTCGAAGTTTTGAGGAGATATGTCGACGATACCAAAGAAGAGCTCAGATTCGTGAGCTCATGTGTGCATAGAGCTACGAGCTCAGTTCCAGATATCGACCGCGTTATCGAAGAAACCCGCCGGACTCCATTTACTGATCAGATAGCTAATGCACATATCAGAGAAACGGGCAAAATCCAATTCCCGGTATACGAAGGAAATTTAGATCCAAAAGCTCATTTCAGGGTTTTCCGCTTAGCTATATAGCAAGGTCCACCTCACGGAAGAGAAAAAAGAAGGAGGTTATTGTCGATTCTTCGTTGAAAACCTAAACGGTGCCACTTTAGAGTGGTTCGCCGGCTTAGAAGAAGGACCTATCGGCAATTTCAACCAGTTAGTGTCCGCATTCTTGAAACAATATCCAATATTTATTGAAGCTCAAGCATCTGAAGCGGACCTCTGGACGCTATCTCAAAAACCCAATGAATCCCTAAGAGCTTTCATCACTAGGTTCAAAGATATCAAAGCTAGGATATCAACTATAAACGATGATGTCGCTTTGGCAGCATTCAGGAACGGACTTTGGTATAAATCCACATTCCATCACAAACTGACCATGCCCGAACCCACGACCCTCGACGACGCCTTACATTATGCATCACGATGGGCAGTCGCCGAAGAAGAGATGGAAGCATTCAGGAAGCTCCACAATGATGACGAAGCCTCATCAAGTAAACCCCAAACCAAATCGTATAATGGGGATAAACCTTATAAAAAGAAGGTTCTAAAGCAGGTCAAGGCCAACACGCGTATGCGGTAAGCAGATCTGAATCGCCAAAAATAGCGATTTCGATCCAAAAAAATACTGCATAAACTATAAACGACATGGTCATTTAACAGAAGAATGTCGCCGAGTCGGTCGTTTGCTAGCAGCAAAGTTACAAGCAGGGAAACTCGAAAATATTGATCTGGACCTCGAAGATGCGAAACCGAGAAATAATCCGAGGCAGACCAAATACGCAAAAGATAAATTCTCCGAAAAGAGAGAAAGATCTGCAGATAAAAACGAGGATTCTCCCCCTCCCACCCAGAAAAAGAGAATAGAATTATTTTTTCAAAACTAAGTATGTGCGGAGTGTCTAGGGATAAGGTAGTGTTACCACTCCCTATTCCAAAGAAATCAAAATGGTCAACTCTGTGCAAAGAAGCAGACCAAGTAACAACGCTGCAAGCTACAACTTACGACATGATCATTAGGTGCTTGAAGCAATGTAAAATCGCTCCAAACGCCAGCCATCCTGATAAAATTATCAGAATACGTGAACCCGATTCCACTGAAACAAGTCCTCATTCCTCCCAGGACGAGCAGACACTATTCAATGAAATGGATTTAATCAGTTTGATAAACTCAGAAGATGACTCGATTCGAAAAAGAATAGATTTCATCTATGGAGGGTCAAAATTTTCCCGAAATTCGATCAACTCGATTAATTCATACCAACGCCAAGCCAAAGACGACATAGCAGAAAACGGATTACCCTCCGTACCTGAAGGAACAGTTACGTTCTGGGAAAATGAAACCCGATCTCTCGATATGCCCCATGACGATGCGCTCGTCATTAGGCTAGATGTTGGCGAATTCGAGCTGTCTAGAGTTATGATCAACACACGTAGCTCAGTAGTTCTTATTTTTGATAACGCCGTGAGAAGAATGGGCATCGACGATAAAGATATCATCAGTGACAAAACCTCTCTCACCGGATTCGCCGGAGAAACATCACTATCTCTCGGAACAATCAAACTCCCTGTAAATGCATGTGGAGAGAGGATGATGGTCAAGTTTGTCGTTGTAGACCGACCCGCTCCATTTAACGCAATCCTAGGGAGACCATGGCTACACGCTATGACACCAGTCCCCTTGACTTACTACCAATGCCTCAAATTTCCGTCTAAAAACGGTATAAAAACCATTCGTGGAAGTCAGCGAGCATTGTGCAAATGCTATTTAGGTGGTTACAAGCAATCCGTAACCACCCTCCAATAGCAATTACAGAAAAACGATACACTAGCAACCAAAGACCTGAGTCCTAGCCTGGACTCACCGTCCAGGTGTGTATCGACGAAAATCATTCAGACCGCTGCGTAGGCATCGGAGCAAACCTTAAAGATAATATTAAGGAAGAGCTTGTTTCATTCTTAAAAGAAAACAAAGGCACATTCGCATGGTCATCAGACGATATGCAAGGGATAAGCATAGACGTAACGTCCCACGAATTAAATGTAGACCCTACGTTTAGACCTATAAAGCGAAAATGCAGGAAGCTTGGGCTAGAAAGATCCAAAGCAGTAAATGACGAAGTCGACAGGTTGCTGAAAATCGGGTCAATCCGAGAAGTAAAATACCCTGAAGGGCTAGCCAATCCGGTCATCGTAAAGAAGAAAAATGGAAAATGGCGAGTTTGTATCGACTTCACTGATCTGAATAAAGCTTGCCCAAAGGATAGCTTTCCTTTACCGCATATTGATCTCCTCGTAGAAGCAATGGCAGGCCATCAACTTCTATCCTTCATGGATGCTTTCTCTGGATATAATCAAATCCTGATGAATCCGGATGATCAAGAAAAGACCGCATTCATTACCGACCGAGGAACTTATTGCTAAAGTAATGCCTTTCGGTTTAAAAAATGCCGGAGCTACTTACCAACGAACAAAATGTTTGCTAGTCAATTAGGCAAAACCATGGAAATTTACATCAATGACATGTTGGTAAAATCCGCAAAAGAATGCGACCACGTCTTGCAGTTAAAAGAGTGTTTTCCCATTCATAACGAATACGGTATGAAGTTAAATCCCACGAAATGCTTGTTCGGCGTCCCATCCGGAGAATTTTTGGGATATTTGGTGACTGAAAGAGGGTTTGAAGCAAACCCTAAACAGATCGCCGTATTCCTCGAAATGCCATCTGCTAAAAATAAGGAGGTCCAAAAATTGACCGGAAGAATCGCCGCTCTAAACAGATTCATATCCCGATCAACCGACAAATGCCTCCCCTTTTATCAACTATTAAAAGGAAACCTAGCATTTGATTGGAGCGAATCATGCGAATCATGCGAAGCTGCTTTCCAACAGCTCAAAGCATACCTAACCAAGCAACCCATACTCGCAAAACCGGTAGAGGGTTAACCTCTATACTTGTATATCACCGTATCGCAGGATGCGGTAAGTGGAGTACTAGTTAGAGAAGAGCGAGGCATACAAAAGCCGATATACTACGTCAGCAAATTGCTAGTGGATGCAGAAATTCACTATCCTGCAATGGAAAAATTGGCACTAGCAATAGTAACATCTATTAGAAAGCTAAGGCCATACTTCCAATCCCATCCGATCGTAGTAATGTCGTCACAACCTTTACGAACCATCCTACATAGTCCAAGCCAATCAGGATGTTTGGCTAAATGGGCCATAGAGTTAAGTGAATACGACATAGAATACCGCCCGAAAACTTGTGCTAAGGCACAAGTTTTAGCCGATTTCGTCATCGAATTAATCGCTGACCCACAAGAAGAAAAAAGCGAAAACGAATTCGGCATTTGGACTCTCTACGTCGATGGAGCACCCTCGAAACAAGGTTTGGTAGTAGGGATCCAAATGACTTGGTTTCCCCGCATCTAATATTGAAGCAGAATACGAAAACTTAATAGCCGGTCTAAGAGTCGCGTTAGGAATCGGAGTACGACGATTAACAGCATTCAGCGATTCGCAATTGATCACCAGCCAATTTCATGGCGAATACAAAACTAGAGACAAGCGAATGAAAGCTTACCTTAGGATTCTTTTCCAACTCTCTAGCGAGTTCGAGAAATTCGAACTAACCAGAATTCCCCGAGGGGAAAATACTTCGGCTGACGCATTAGCCGCACTGGCTTCTACATTAGACCCAATGGTCAAAAGAATCATTCCCGTCGAAGGAATAGAAAGACCGAGCATAGAGCTCAAACCGAAACCGGTCGACGTAGCCAAAATAGAAATGACTCCAGACAGTGCCACTAACCTTCTTCCTTCAACCAAATAATCCGTGAGCCAAGCAATTGACTAGAGAAACCCCATAAAACAGTACATAGAGAATGGCACCTTACCACCTCATAAGTGGGAAACTCGCAAACTCAAGGCCATAAGCGCCAGATATTGTATCATTAATGGTGAATTATACAAACGAATCATATATGGGCCATACCTCAAATTCGTCCATGGCAAGGAAACCCTAAATCTCATGGAAGAAATCAACAAAGGTTCCTGTGGAAACACTTGGGAGGAAGGGCATTAGCCATCCGAATCAAAAGGCAAGGATACTTTTGGCCAACAATTGTCACTACTGCATGACTTATTCAAGCATATGTGACAAATTCCAAAGACATGCCCCAATAATTCACCAACCAACAGAAGAGTTGTCATCCATCTCAGCTCCGTACCCATTCATGAGATGGTCAATAGACATAGTCCTTCCACTCCACGAATCATGAGGACCAAAAAAGATAAAATTCCTACTAGTCCTCACCGACTATTTCACCAAATGGATCGAAGCAGAAGGATATCAACAGATAACCCAAATCAAAGTCAAAAACTTCGTATGGAAACATATAATATGTCACCACGGGTTACCTTATGAAATCATCAAAGATAACGGATCGCAATTCATTTCAAAGGGCTTCGAAAAGTTTTGCGAAATTTGGAAAATCCGATTGACAAAATTGACCCCTCGTTACCCTCAGGGGAATGGACAAGCCGAAGCAGCAAATAAATCCATCCTGTCTAACTTGAAAAAGCGCCTAGATACCAAAAATGGAAAATGGTACGACGACCTTCTGGGAGTACTTTGGGCTTGCCGAACTACTCCCCGAAAAGCTACTGGTGAAACTCCTTTCTCATTAGCTTGTGGAATAGAAGCGATTGTACCTGCAGAAGTGTTGATTCCAAGTCTTCAAAGGACCATATGTCCAATGAACAAAGACCCAAATAACGAAATGCTTGTAGATCATCACGATACAATCGATGAACGCAGAGATCAAGCACTCATTATAATCCAGAATTATCAACAGGCCACTGCACGTTTCTACAATTCCAAAGTGAAACAGTGCAAGTTTAACGAGGGTGGTCTAGTACTCAGAAGAATACAAGAAAACACGAAAGAGTTAAACGCCGGTAAAATAGGAACCAATTGGGAAGGTCCCTATCTGATAATAATCTGAAACGGCGTTTATAAGCTTGAAAAACTCAACGGAGTGCCAGAACTTTGATCATGGAACGCCATGAATCTGAAGAAGTATTATGATTGAGCACTATGAACAATCGAACTACGTAAAGGCTTGATCCCTTGACGGGGTACATTGGCAGCTCTACCCAAGAGTACAGCCGACAATTTTTTTTAATCCACTCACAGTACCCTTGTTGAGAAATCAAAACACATGTATCTGCTGTATAGTTGTTCCATAAAATGAATTTCAAAATTATCCCACTCCAGCTCGCCTCTAAGAATCAAGTTCACCTCACACTCTTTGATTCTAAGAAGAATCTCAAAGCCAAGTTTACCTCGCACCATTCAATTCTGAGAACAATCTCAAAGCCGAGTTCACCTCGCACTACTCGATTCTAAGAAGAATCTCAAAGCCGAGTTTACCTCGCATCATTCGATTCTGAGATGAATCTCAAAGCCGAGTTCATCTCACATTACTCGATACTAAGAAGAGTCTCAAAGCTGAGTTTACCTTGCATTTAATCGATTCGAAGTATAATCTCAAAGCCGAATCTACCTTGCATATAATTTAAACAAAATCTCAAAGAACGAGATGCACCTCGCACTTTCACCGCAAAAACCGATCTCCAGATCAGACTCAAGAGATCGACATATTTTTATCTGTTAATTCAAAAATTTACAAGTTTTCTGAGTTCGATTGATCTGAGATCGCCAATTCAAAATTTACAAGTTTTTTGAGTTCGATTGATCCGAGATCGTCAATTCAAAATTTACAAGTCTTTTGAGTTTGATTATTCAAACTTCAGTTCTTTAAAGTTTATTCAGTTCGTTTTACGACGTCAAAGCAGGAGTGTTGAGATAAAAAGCCGACCACTAATTTATTTTGAACTCACGGATGAAAGCCCTCCCGAGCACCAAAAGTCAACAAAACGAGGTAAAATATCTTAAACAAAAAAATCCATAGAAAACGAAAACATAAGAGCAAGCAAGCAATCAAGATGTTTGCTGATCAGCCGCCCCAGACATATCAGCTCGAAGGACCTCTCCAATCAAGGTGCTTCCGATGTTCGTGCCGAACTCATTGCATGAGCCGACTGAGCCAATGCAACTGAATCCTCCGAAACCTCTGGAAGGGCAAGTTTCCCAATTTAAAAGTTGGAAACTTGTGTTTTAGTCACTTCGGCTTCAAACTCCATTCCTGCTCCTTCAGCAGAATCACCTCGTTGTCGAGGCCGACGACCTCCTTCTTTGTTTTCGAGGCCGACGACCTCCTTCTTCATTCTCACATATTGATAAGGTTGTCCACCTCGACATCCTTCTTCACGAACTTCTCTTTCGTCGCATTGAGGGCCGCTTGATACTTCGATTCAAGCTCCCTTTTGCCAGCTCGAACTACAGGTCTGATGTCAGAAGCTCAGTCCGCAGTCATCTTCGCCAGTAGATCTTTTAACTCAGTGATCTCGCTGCGGTCCGCCTTCCTACACTCCTTCACAATATCGAGCTTGCTTTGGGTGAGCAAGAGTTCATCCTTCAACTTCTTCTCTGAAGCATCGAGCTCTCGAATGTACCCCCTTGGTCTCTGATCATCTCTGCCTGTTCAGAGTTCTTCTTTTGAAGTTTTTGGAGCTCTGAGGTGAGGTCTGTCACAACCTGCTGTACACGCTCGAGCTCATCAACACGAGGGGCATCTTTCATTTTCTGCTTGTAGGAGGCCACCATTTTATTCATTGCAGCCACCATCTGCAAAATCCACTTCGTCAACACCTAAAACAAAAAAAAAACAAAACTAAGTTCGAGTTCGAGTCATACCTGCCCGACTCCAGCCGACGTCTCGACATATGAGTCCTTCTCAATCATGTTCCTTAGCGCAGGAAATGAACACCCAGGACTTTTCATATGCCTAAGGAGGGTAGACATACCCAAGGCGTCATTCGTCACAGGCTCGTCGCAGTTATGCTCGAACCTCCAGTGGTGAAGACTTGGGATCGTCGATCCCGAACTCACTGGGGAAGCACGTCAAGGCACCACCGCCCTGGATTCAGTTTGAGAGGCAGTCTCGTTAGCAGAAGGAGCTCGTTTCTGAACTCGAGATCCTTGCCCGTTAGAGCTCCCAGATGCGTTTTCACGCGAGCTCAACTCTACAACTACTGGTGGTGGAATGACCTTCTCCACAGCGGCAGCAGTTTCAGCTTTCGCTGCAGCCACATCTGGGTCGTTCCCAGTTGATGCAGCCCTCAGCACGTTCGTCAAGGCAGCAGCCATCTCGCCTGCCGGAATCATTTCAGAACTCCCGGTGGGAGTCTTAGCCGCACTACGAAAACTTGGCTTCCGAGGCATCCTTGTTGGAGAATTAGTCGCAGAGTTGGTATCTGGGACAAGATCAGAGTCGGGAGAAGCTGCATGATATCGACGAAATATATCAAAAGACTCCCATAAAAAATGAATACTAAAATACCAACCAACTCACCAACGCGAACTGGAGGGTATGAGAAACGAGCTGGCGCTAAGTGTACACCTCGATTGCAAGCTCGTCGTATCCTATCAGGGGTGAAGGAAGCCCAGTTCATTTGACCACTCTGTAGTCGACGTACAAGCTCGCGAAATTCCGAATTTGCCAAAAAAAAGGTTAGACGGCTAGTCCTCCAGCAAGAGAAAAAATGATATAATCTTATAGATTAAAATGAAAGTTTTATATTCGAACTGGGAAGACAGGACAATCTACCAGCCTCTGTGGCCCAGTTTGTCGACAATCTGTCGAAGTCCTCAAAGGAGGTCGAGTTAGCCTTAAAGAAAAAGAACTTTTCCCTCCATCTGTTATCTCGATTAGGCAGATCGGTAATGATCTTGCAGTTTGGTCGAGGTGACAGATAGAAAGAACCCGGGAACTTAACATTCTTTTTCACATCGCATAAGCCGAAAAAGTCCCTCACAGTGAAGTGAAGACCTTCTTCTCAGACCCGAACTAGAATCCCGATGACCTGACGAACAAAGTTCGGGGTCATCTGTGGAAACGCGAGTCCGATGCAATCGAGAATGTTAAGGAGAAAATTTGCGATCGGAAAATACAGTCCGCACCAAGTGAAGTACGTCACCGAGGCACATTGGTAGCCTGGGCTCACCAGCTCGGGGGACTGCAACCCGGAGGGAAGACATAGAGTTACATTCGCAGGGAATTTCTGAGAATGCCTCAGGTCAGCGATATCCTCCGGGACGAGAACAGACGGCTGATGAGGGCCGAATAGTTCCTGACCAGAAATTCCGGCAACCTGAGAGCTAAAATGGTCTCTTGCCATGGAAAAAGAAAAACGGGACAGAGAAAAAACGACAAAAATACGAGGAGTATGAGGCGAAAATCAACCTAGAAAAACCGAAATGGTCTAGAAAGAGGATCGATTACTGTTCAAAGAGTAAAAATTCGAAAGAATTGTAAGAGATAAGAGAAAATTGCAGAGGAAAAATTCGCAAAAGAAACTGCCTCGAAAAGGGTGAAAAGAATTTTACCTGGAGAGAGAAGACGTGTGAGAGAGAAGAAGGGTCAGGTAGCTGTATTTATCCGCCTCGAAAAGGGAGAAACTTTTCAGATTCCACGAAGTCGCAGCCGTAGGATTTGATTTGATGGTTATCGCGAATCTCGAGGAGGCATATTTAAAACTTTAAATCGATCCAGCAAGCAAATGTCGCCTGTTCAGTTCGACTGAAACGAACTAAACAGGCTGCGGGGCAACTGTTGGAGATGGATTCACCGAACTGAATCCGTCTGTCCTCATGGGCTCATATCAAGGCCCATCGTGGAATCTCACTTCGTCGGCCCTGTCCGACATCGAAGCGACAAGAGTAATGAAACGAACAATCGAAGTCAAAAGTCGAGTTTGCTGGAACAAAATGCGGAAATCATGAAGAATTAATGTGCGAAGATCACGGAATATAAGTCAAAACCGTTGTAATCTCATATATAAAAAAGGGAAAAGGCTCAGGGAAAACACCTTAGCAGTATTTCACCAATTATAACCAAAAGTATACAAAGTTAATAGATCATTTGCTCTCTCACTTTGAGTTCGAGTTCGATTAACATTCTCCCAATCGTTATTCAATCAATACCATCAAGGGTGTGGATTATGACATCCACAAGAATGACACAAATCCAGAGCCCATGTTAAACTAGCTTAATTTTCAATATTGTGATAAAATCTAAAACTAAATTTGCTTATAGAAATCCTAAATGTAATCAAATCTATCAAAAAGTGCGTAATGTCGTGCATTATGCTTCATTTATAAGCCTCAACTCAAGGAACACCAATGATCACTTAAGAATGATCATTTTAACCGGCCGATCAACTCGAGATGTGTGTAATAAATTGTTCGTAACTTTTAACTTAGAACTCCGAATGACACGAATCCAAAGCCTACATTAAGCTAGCTCAAGTTTCTATATTGTGACAAAATTTGAGACAGAAATAGATGCTAAAAAGCGTCCAAATTATCCAGTATATCCTAAACTATGTGATGCCATGCATTATGCTTTATTTATAAGTCTCTACTCAATGAGCACCAATGATGAGTTAAGAATGATCATTTTAACTACTTGATCAACTTGACATTTCCGCACTAAATTGTCAGTAACTTTTGATTTAGAGCTCCGAATTACACGAATCCAATATCCACGTTAAGCTAGCTGAAGTTTCTATGTTGTGACAACATTTGAGATCGAAATAGATACGACAAAGCATCCATGTTATCCAATCCATCCCGAGCTGTGTGATGTCATGTATTACGCTTCGTTTACAAGACTCAACTCAATGAGAACCAATGACCAGTTAAGAATAGTCATTTTAGCTGGCCGATCAACTTGTCATGTCCGCACTAAATCGTCCGTCACTTTTGATTTAGAGTTCAGAATGACACAAATCCAAAGCTCACGTTAAGCTAGATCAATTTTCTATATTGTTACAAAATTGAAGATGAAAATTGATACGACAAAGCATTCAAGTAATACAATATATCCAAAACTTCGTGATGTCATGCATTGTGCTTCATTTATAAGCCTTTACACAATGATCATAAACGATCAGTTTAGAATGATCATTTTAAGTGGCCGATCAACTTAACATCTCTACACGAAATCTTTTGTAACTTTTGATTTATTGCTTGGAATGACACGAATTCAATGCCCACGTTAAACTAGCTGAAGTTTCTATATTGTGAGAAATTTTGAGACCGAAATAGATACGACAAAGCTTCCAAGTAATCCAATTTATCCCAAAATGCATGATGCCATGTGTTATGCTCCTTTTATAAGCCTTTACTTAATGAGCACCAATGACCAGTTTAGAATGATCATACTAAATGGCCGATGAACTTGACACATGTGCAATAAATTGTCCGTAACTTTTGGTTAAGAGCTTAGAATGACACGAATCCAATGCCCACGTTAAACTGGCTCAAGTTTCTATATTGTGACAAAATTCGAGGTAGAAATAGATATGACAAAGCGTCCAAGTTATCCAATAAATCCCAAACCGTGTGATACCGTGCAAACCGAAGCCTACTTCCTTGCCTTTGAAAAGGTCATTATGCTTCATTTATAAGCCTCTATGAGGACCAATGATCAGTTAGGAATTATCATTTTAACTGGCTGATCAACTTGACATGTATACACTAAATTGTCCGTAACTTTTGATTTATCACTCAGAATGACACAAATCCAATGACCACGTTAACATAGCTCAATTTTCTATATTGTGACAAAATATGAGATAAAAATAGAAACAACAAAGCATCCTAATAATCCAATCTTTCTGAAACTACGTGATGCCATGCATTACGCTTCATTTATAAGCCTTTACTCAATGAGCACTAATGATCAGTTTAGAATTATCATATTAACTGACCGATCAACTTGACATGTACACCCTAAATCGTCGGTAACTTTTGATTTAGAGTTCAGAATGACAAAAATCCAAAGCCCACGTTAAGCTAGCACAATTTTCAATATTGTGATAAAATTTAAAACTAAATTTGCTTATAAAAATCCTAAAAGTAATCAAATTGTTCGTAACCTTCGATTTATAGCACCGAATGATACAAATCCAATGCCTACATTAAGCTAACTCAATTTTCTATATTGTGACAAAATTTGAGGCAAAAACAGATACGACGAAGTGTACAAGAAATCCAATCTATCCAAAACTGTGTGATGCCATGCATTATGTTTCATTTATAAGCCTTTACTTAATGAGAACCAATGATCAGTTTAGAATTATCATCTTAACTGGCTGATAAACTTGACATGTCCACATTAATCCGTTCATAACTTTTCATTTAGAGCTCAAAATGACACCAATCCAATGCCCACGTTAAGGTAGCTCAATTTTCTATTTTGTGATAAAATGTGAGACATAATTAGATATGACAAAGCTTCCAAGTAATCCAATCTATCCAAAACTGTGTGATGCTATGCATTATGCTTCTTTTATAAGCCCTTAGTCAATTGGCACCAACGATTAGTTTAGAATGATCATCTTAACTGGCCGATCAAGTTGATATGTCCGCACTAAATCGTCTGTAACTTTTGATTTAGAGCTCAGAATGACATGAATCTAATGTCCACGTTAATCTAGATCAATTTTCAATATTGTGAGAAAATTTGAGACATAAACAGATGCGAATATACGTCCAAGTAATCCAATATATCTTAAACCGCCTGATGCGATGCATTATGCTTTATTTATAAGCCTTTATCAATGAGAAGCAATGATCAGTTTTGACTGGTTATATTAACTGTCCGATCAACTTGACATGTCTGCACTAAATCGTTCGTAACTTTGGATTTATAGCTCCGAATGACACGAATACCATGCCCACGTTATGCTTGCTCAATTTCCTATATTTTGAAATATTTGAGACAGAAATAGATACGACAATACGTCCAAGGAATGCAATCTATCTAAAACAGTGTAATGCAATGCATTATGCTTTATTTATAATCCTTTACTCAATGATAACCAATGATCAGTTTAGACTGATCATTTTAACCGGCCGATCAAGTTGACATGTCTGCATTAAATCGTTCATAACTTTGATTTATAGCTACGAATGATACAAATCCAATGCCCCCATTAAGCTAGCACAATTTTCTTTACTATGACTAAATTTGAGACAGAAATTGAAACGACAAAGCGTCCAAGTAATCCAATTTATCCAAAATCTGCGTGATGCACTACATTATGGTTCTTTTATAAGCCTTTACTCAATTAGCACCAATGATCAGTTTCGAATGATCATCTTACCTGGCCAATCAACTTGACATTTCCGCACTAAATCGTGCATAACTTTTGATTTAGAGCTCAGAATGACATGAATCCAATGCCCACGTTAAGCTAGCTCAAATTTCTATATTGTGATAAAATTTGAGACAGAAATCAATACGACAAAGCGTACAAGTATTCCAATCTATCCAAAACTGTGTGATGTAATGCATTATGCTTATTTTATAAGCCTTTACTCAATTAGAACCAATAATCATTTTAGAATGATCATCTTAACTGACCAATCAACTTGACATATCCGCACTAAATTGTGCGTAAATTTTTTTTTATTTAGAGCATAGAATGATATGAATCCAATGCCCACGTTAAACTAGCTCAATCTTCTATTTTATGACAAAATTTGAGACTGAAATAGGTACGACAATACGTCCAAGTAATGCAATCTATATAAAATGGCGTGATGCCATGCATTATGCTTTATTTGTAATCCTTTACTCAATGAGAAGCAATGATCAGTTTAGACTGATCAATTTATCTGGCCGATCAACTTGACATGTCTGCACTAAATCGTTCATAACTTTTGATTTATAGCTCCAAATGATACGAATCCAATCCCCCCATTAAGCTAGCTCAATTTTCTATATTGTGTCAAAATATGAGACAGAAAAAGATACCTTAATGTGTCGAAGTAATGCAATCTATCTAAAACAGCGTGATGCCATGCACTATGCTTTACTTATATTTCTTTACTCAATGAGATCAAATGATAAGTTTAGACAGACCATTTTAACTGGCCGATAAACCTGACATGTCTGCACTAAACCGTTCATAACTTTTGATTTATATCTCTGAATGATATGAATCCAATGCCCCTAGTAAGGTAGCTCAATTGTTTATATTGTGACAAAATTTTAGACAGAAATAGATACGACAAAGTGTCCAAGTAATCCAATCTATATAAAACAGCGTGATGCCATGTATTATGCTTCATATATAAGACATTACTTAATGAGAACCAATGATCAGTTTAGAATTGTCTTCTTAACTTGCTGATGAACTTGACATGTCCGTACTGAACCGTCAGTAACTTTTAATTTGGAGCTCAAAATGACACCAATCCAATGCCCACGTTAATCTAGCTCAATTTTCTATATTGTGATAAAATTTGAGATATAAATAGATACGAAAAAGCGTCCAAGTAATCCAATACATCTAAAACCGCATGATGCGATGCATTATGATTTATTTATAAGCCTTTACTCAATGAGAACCAATGATCAGTTTGGAGTGATTATTTTAACTGAGCGATCAACTTGACATGTGTAAACTAAATCGTTTTTAACCTTTGATTTATAGCTCAGAATGAAACGAATTCAATGCCCACGTTAAGCTAGCTCAATTTCCTATATTGTGAAAAAATTTGATACAAAAATAGATACGACAATGCGTTCAAGTAATGCAGTCTATATAAAAGAGCATGATGCTATGCATTATGCTCTATTTATAATCCTTTACTCAATGAGAACTAATGATCAGTTTAGTCTGATCATTTTAACTGAACGATCAAGTTGATATGTATGCACTAAATCGTTTATAACTTTTTATTTGTAGCTTAGAATGATACGAATCCAATTCCCCCATTAACCTTGCTCAATTTTCTATATTGTGCCAAATTTTGAGACAAAAATAGATACGACAATACGTCCAAGTAATGCAATCTATCTGAAACAGCGTGTTACCATGCATTATGCTTTATTCATAAGCCTTTACTCAATGAGAACCAATGATCAGTTTAGACTGATAATTTTAACCGGCCGATAAACTTGACATGTCTGCACAAAATCGTTCATAACTTTTGATTTATAGCTCCGAATGATACGAATCCAATGCCCCCATTAAGCTAGCTCAATTTTCTATATTGTGACTAAATATCAGACAAAAATAGGTACGAATAAGCATCCAAGTTATCCAACCTATCCAAAACTGCGTGATGCACTGCATTATGCTTCTTTTATAAGCCTTTACTCAATTAGTACCAATGATCAGTTTCGAATGATCATCTTAACTGGCAGATCAACTTGACATTTCCGCACTAAATCGTGCCGAACTTTTAATTTAGAGCTCAGAATGACATGAATCCAATGCCCATGTTAGGCTAGCTCAGTTTTCAATATTGTGACAAAATTTGAGACATAAATCAATACGACAAACGTACAAATATTCCAATCTATCCAAAACTGCATGATGTAATGTATTATGCTTCGTTTATAAGACTTTACTCAATTAAAACCAATGATCATTTTAGAATGATCATCTTAACTGACTGATTTGACATATCCGCGCTATATAACCTGTAACTTTTTTATTTAAAACTCAGAATAACATGAATCCAATGCCCAAATTAACCTAGCTCAATCTTCTATATTTTTACAAAATTTGAGACACAAATAAATACGACAATGCTTTCCAGTAACGCAATCTATCTAAAACAGCGTGATGCCATGCATTATGGTTTATCTATAATCCTTTACTCAATGAAAACCAATGATCAGTTTAGGCAGATCATTTTAACTGGCCGATCAACTTGACATCTCTGCACAAAATCGTTCATAACTTTTGATTTATAGCTCCGAATGATATGAATCCAATGCCCCCATTAAGCTAGCTCAATTTTCAATATTGTGACAAAATTTGAGACCAAAATAGATACGAAAATGCGTCGAAGTAATGCAATCTATCTAAAACAGTATGATGCCATGCATTATGCTTTATTTATAATCCTTTACTCAATGAGAACCAATGATAAGTTTAGACAGATCATTTTAACTGCCCGATAACTTGACATGTCTTCACTAAATTGTTCATAACTTTTGATTTATAGTTCCGAATGATACGAATCCAATGCCCCAATTAAGCTAGCTCAATTTTCTATATTGTGACAAAATTTTAAACAGAAATAGATACGACAAAGCATCCAAATAATCCAAAATATATAAAACTGCGTGATGCCATGCATTATGCTTCATTTATAAGCCTTTACTTAATGAGAACCAGTGATCATTTTAGAATTATCATCTTAACTGGCTGATAAACTTGACATGTCCGCACTAAAGCGTCCATAACATTTGATTTAGAGCTCAAAATGACACCAATCCAATGCCCAATGTTAATCTAGCTCAATTTTCTATATTGTGATAAAATTTGAGCAATAAATAGATACGACAAAGCGTCCAAGTAATCCAATACATCTAAAACTACTTGATGCGATGCATTATGCTTTATTTATAAGCCTCTACTCAATGAGAACGAATGATCAGTTTGGACTGATTATTTTAACTGGCCGATCAACTTGACATGTCTGCACTAAATCATTTGTAACCTTTGATTTTTAGCTTATAATGATACAAATCCAATTCCCACGTTAAGCTAGCTCAATGTTCTATATTATGACAAAATTTGATACAAAAATAGATACAAAAATGCATCCAAGTAATGCAATCTATCAAAAAGAGCGTGATGCCATGCATTATGCTTTACTCAATGAGAACCAATGATGAGTTTAGACTGATCATTTTAAATGGTCGATCAATTTGACATGTCTGCACTAAATCATTAATAACTTTTGATATTTACCTTAGAATGATACGAATCCAATGTCCCTACTAAGCTAGCTCAATTTTCCATATTCTGACAAACTTTTAGGCAGAAATATATACAACAAAGCATCCAAGTAATCCAATCTATCTAAAACAGCGTGATGCCAGGCATTATGCTTCATTTATAAGCGATAAGTAGCATTGATCAGTTTAGAGTGATCATTGTAACTGGCCGATTAACTTGACATATCTGCACTAAATTGTTCATAACTTTTGATTTATAGCTCAGAATGATACGAATCCAATGTCCACGTTAAGCTAGCTCAATCTTCTATATTGTGATAAAATAGATACGATGAAGCGTCCAAGTAATCCAATCTATCCAAAACAGTGTGATGCCATGCATTATGTTTCATTTATAAGCCTTTACTTAATGAGAATCAATGATCAGTTTAGAATTATCATCTTAACTAGCTGCTAAACTTGACATATCCGCATTAATCCATCCCTAACTGTTTTAGAGCTCAATATGACACCAATCCAATGCTCGCGTTAAGTTGCTATATTGTGATAAAATGTGAGATAGAATTAGATACGACAAAGCGTCCAAGTAATCCAATCTATCCAAAACTGCATGATGCAATGCATTATGCTTCTTTTATAAGCCCTTACTCAATTTGCACCAACGATCAGTTTGGAATGATCATCTTAACTAGCCGATCAACTTGACATTTACGCACTAAATCGTCCGTAACTTTTGATTTAGAGCTCAGAATGACATGAATCCAATGTCTACGTTAATCTAGCTCAATTTTCTATATTGTGAGAAAATTTGAGACATAAATAGTTTTGACAAAGCGTCCAGGTAATACAATATATCTTAAACCGCCTGATGCGATGCATTATGCTTTATTTATAAGCGTTTAATCAATGAGAACCAATGACACGAATCCAATGCCCACGTTAATTTACGCACTAAATCGTTCATAACCTTTGATTAATAGCTCAAAATGACTCGAATCCAATGCCCACGTTAAGCTTGCTCAATTTACTATATTATGAAAAAAAATGATTAAAAAATATATACGACAAAGCATCCAAATAATCCAATCTATCTAAAACACCATGATGCCATGCATTATTCTTTATTTATATGCCTTGACTCAATAAGAACCAATGATCAGTTTATACTTGTATGCACTAAATCGTTCGAAACTTTTGATTTATAGCTCAGAATGACACGAATCCAATGCCCACATTAAACTAGCTCAAGTTTCTATATTGCAACAAAACATGAGACAGAAATAGATACGATTAAACATCCAAGTAATCCAATCTATCCAAAACTGTGTGAGGCCATGCATTATGTTTCGTTTATAACCCTTTACTCAATCAGCACCAATGATCAGTTTAGAATGATCATTTTAACTGGCTGATCAACTTGACATGTCTCCACTAAATTGTCCGCAACGGTTGATTTAGAGCTTGGAGTGACACGAATCCAATGCCCACCTTACACTAGCTCAATTTGCTATATAGTGACAAAATTTGAGACAGAAATAGATACGACCAAGCGTCTAAGTAGTCCAATCTATCAAAAACTGTGTGATAAAATGCATTATACTTCTTTTATAAGCCTTCACTCAATTAGCACCAATGATTAGTTTCGAATGATCATCTTCACTGGCCGATCAACTTGACATTTTTGCACTAAATCGTCTGTAACTTTTGATTTAGAGCTCAAGAATGACATGAATCCAATGCCCACGTTAAGCAAGCTCAATTTTCTATTGTGTGACAAAATTTGAGACAGAAATAGATATGAAAATGCGTCCAAGTAATGCAATCTATCTGAAACAGCATGATGCCATGCATTTTGCTTTATTTATAATCCTTTACTCAATGAGAACCAATGATTAATTTAGACTAATCATTTTAACTGGGCGATCAACTTGACATGTCTGCAATAAATCGTTCATAACTTTTGTTTCATAGCTCAGAATGATACAAAGCCAATGGCCCCATTATGCTAGCTCAATTTTCCATATTGTGACATAATTTTAGACAGAAATGATACGACAAAGCATCCAAGTAATCAAATCTATTGTGTGATGCCATGCATTATGCTTCACTTATAAGCTTTTACTCGATGAGTATAAATGATCAGCGTAGACTGATCATTTTAACTGGCCGATCAACTTGACATGTCTGCACTAAAGTGTTTGTAACTTTTGATTTATAGCTAAGAATGATACGAATCCAATGCCCGCAGTAAGCTAACTTAATTTTCTATATTGTGACAAAACTTGAGACAAAAATAGATATGAAAAAGCATCCAAGTAATCCAACCTATCCAAAATTGTGTGATGTCATGCATTATGCTTCATTTATAAACCTTTACTCAGTGAGCACCAATGATCAAGTGAGAACGATCATTTTTACTGGTCATCAACTTGACATGTCCTCCCTAAATCGTCTCTAAGTTTTGATTAATAGCTTTGAATGACACGAATCCTATGTCCACGTTAAGCTAGCTCAATTTTATATATTGTCATAAAATTTGAGAAAGAAATATATATGATAAAGCGTCAACGTAATCCAATATTTCCAAAAATGTGTGATGCAATGCATTATGTTTCGCTTATAAGCCTTTACTCAATTAGCACCAATGATCAATTTGGAATGATCATCTTAACTGACAGATCAACTTGACATATCCGCACTCAATCGTTCAAACTTTTGATTTATAGCTCAGAATGACATGAATCCAATGCCCACGTTAAGCTAGCTCAATTTTCTATATTGTGATAAAATTTGAGACAGAAATAGATTCAAAAGAGTGTCCAAGTAATCCAATCTATCTGAAACAGGATGATGCCATGCATTATGCTTATTTATAAGCCTTTACTCAATGACAATCAATTTAGACTGATCATTTTACCTGGCCGATCAACTTGACATGTCGGCATTAAATTGTTTGTATCTTTTGATTTATAGCTCAAAATGATACGAATCGAATGCCCACGTTAAGTTAGCTCAATTTTCTATATTGTGTCAAAATGTGAGACAGAAATAGATATGACAAAGTTTCTAAGTAATCCAATCTATCAAGAACTTCATAAAATCCCGCATTATACTTTATTTATAAGCCTTTACTCAATGTCCACTAATGATCAGTTTAGAATAATCATTTGAACTGGCCGATCAACTTGAAGTGTCTGCACTAAATCATCTCTAACTTTTGATTAATAGCTTTGAATGACACTAATCCTATGTCCACATTAAGCTTGCTCAATTTTCTATATTGTGACAAAATTTGAGAAAGAAATATATAAGCCAAAGCGTCAATGTAAACCAATATTTCCAAAAATGTGTGATGCAATGCATACGCTTCGCTTATAAGCCTTTACTCAATGAGCACTAATGATTACTTTAGAATGATCATTTTAACTGGACGATCAACTTGACATATCTGCATTAAATTGTCGTAACTTTTGATTTATTGCTTTGAATGACATGAATCCAATGCGCATGTAAGGTAGCTCAATTTTCTATGTTGTGAAAAATTTGTGGCAGAATTCTATATGACAAAACGTCCAAATAATTCAATCTATCCAAAACTGCATAATGTCACGTATTATGCATTATTTATAAGCCTTTACTCAATGACCACTAATGATCACTTTAGAATAATCATTTTAACTAGCCGATCAACTTGATATGTTTGCACTAAATCGTATGTAACTTTTAAGTAATAGCTTTGAATGACACGAATCCAATGCCCACATTAATCTATCTCAATTTTCTATATTATGAAAAAATTTCAGAAAGCATGATAAAGCGTCGAATTAATCCAATCTATCCAAACCTGTGTTATGCGATGCATTGTGCTTCATTAATAAGTATTTACTCAAGGAGCACCAATGATCATTTTAACTGTAATCAACTTGACATGTACGCACTAAATCGTCCGTAACTTTTGATTTAAGCTCAAAATGACATGAATCCAAAGCCCATGTTAAGCTAGCTCAATTTTCTATATTGTGACAACATTTGAGACTGAAATAGATACGACAAATCGTCCAAGTAATCCAAGCTATCCATTATTGGGTGATGGCATGCATTATGCTTCATTAATAAGCCTTTACTCATGGAGCACCAATGATCCGTTTATAATGATCATTTTAACTTGCCGATCAACTTGAAATGTCTGCACTAAAATGTCTGAAATTTTTGATTTAAGCTTGATATGAAAAGAATACAATACCTATGGTAACCTAGCTCAATCATATATATTGTGACAGAATTTGAGACAGAAATAAATGCAACAAAGCATCTTACTAGCCGATAAAGTTGACATGACCAAACTAAATCGTCTATAACTTTTATTTATAGCTCAAAATGACTCAAATCCAATGTCCACGTGAAGCTAGCTCAATTTTCTGTATTGTGACAAAATTTTAGATTGAAACAAATACAACCAAGCATACCAGTAATCCAATCTATTCGAACGGCGTGATGCCATGCATTATGCTTCATTTATAAGCCATTGCTCAAGGAGCCGCAATGATCAGCTTATAATGATCATATTAGCTAGCCGATCAACTTGACATGTCCGAACTAAATCGTCTATAACTTTTGATTTATAGCTCAGAATGAAACGAATCCAATTCTCACATTAAACAAGCTCAATTTTCTATATTGTGATGAAATTTCAGAATAAAATTGCCACGTACAGTCCTCCAAGTAATTAAATCTATCCAAAACTTTGTAATGTCATGCATTATGCTTCATTTATATCCCTTTACTCAATGAGTACCAATGATCAGTTTAGAATGATCATTTTAACTGACCAATCAACTTGACATGTCTGCACTAAATCGTCTATAACTTTTGATGTATAGCTCGGAATAACAAGAATCCAATGTCCACGTTAAGCTAGCTTTGTTTTCTATATTGTGACAAAATTCAAGATAGAATTAGAAACGAAATAGTGTTCATGTAATCCAATCTATCCAAAACTTCTTGATGCCATACATTATGCTTCATTAATAAGCCTTTGCTCAATGAGCACCAATGATCAGTTTAAAATGATCATTTTAACTGGCCGAGCAATTTGACAGGTCCGCACTATATCGTCTGTAACTTTTGATTAAGAGCTCAGAATGACATAAATCCAATGACCACGTTAAGCTAGCTGAATTTTCTATATTGTGATAAAATTTAAGGATAAAATTGCTCTGACATATCCTTTATGTAATCAAAACCATCCAAAATCTGTAATGTCATGCATTATGCTTCATTTATAAACCTTTTGCTTGATGAACTGCAATGATCAATCTAGAATGATCATTTTAACCGGTCGATCAGTTTGACATGTCCGAATTAAATCGTCAATAACTTTTGATTTATAGCTCAGAATGACACGAATCCTTTGCCCACATTAAAGTAGCTCAAGTTTCTAAATGGCGACAAAACATGAGACAGAAATAGATACGATTAAGCCTCCAAGTAATCCAATCTATCCAAAACTGCGTGACACCATGCATTATGTTTCGTTTATAACCCTTTACTCAATCAGCACAATGATCAGTTTAGAATGATCAATTTAACAGGCCAATCAACTTGACATGTCTGCACTAAATCATCCGCTACGGTTGATTTAGAGCTCGGAGTGACACGAATCCGATGCCCACGTTACACTAGCTCAATTTCCTATATAGTGACAAAATTTGAGACAAATAGATACAACCAAGCATACAAGTAGTCCAATCTATCAAAAACTGCGTGATGCAATGCATTATACTTCTTTTATAAGCCTTCACTCAATTAGCACCAATGATCAGTTTCGAATGATTATCTTCACTGGCCGATCAACTTGACATTTCTGCACTAAATCGTCTGTAACTTTTGATTTAGAGCTTAGAATGACATAAATCCAATGCCCACGTTAAGCAAGCTCAATTTTCTATAGTGTGACAAAATTTGAGACAGAAATAGATACGACAATGCGTCCAAGTAATGCAATCTATCTGAAATAGTGTGATGCCATGCATTATGCTTTATTTATAATCCTTTACTCAATGAGAACAAATGATTAGTTTAGACTAATCATTTTAACTGGGCGATCAACTTGACATGTCTACAATAAATCGTTCATAACTTTTGTTTCATAGCTCAAAATGAAAAAAAGCCAATGCCCCCATTACTCTAGCTCAATTTTCCATATTGTGACAAAATTTTAGACAGAAATGATACGACAAAGTATCCAAGTAATCAAATCTATTGTGTGATGCCATGCATTATGCTTCATTTATAAGCCTTTACTCGATGAGTATAAATGATCAGCTTAGACTGATCATTTTAACTGGCCGATCAACTTGACATGTCTGCTCTAAATTGTTTGTAACTTTTGATTTATAGTTAAGAATGATATGAATCCAATGCCCACATTAAGCTACCTTAAGTGCCTATATTGTGACAAAACTTGAGATAAAAATAGATATGACAAAGCGTCCAAGTAATCCAATCTATCCAAAATTGTGTGATGCCATGCATTATGCTTCATTTATAAGCCTTTTCTCAATGAGCACCAATGATCAATTGAGAATGATCATTTTTACTGGTCGATCAACTTGACATGTCCGCCCTAAATCGTCTCTAAGTTTTGGTTAATAGCTTGGAATGACACGAATCCTATGCCCACGGTAAGCTAGCTCAATTTTATATATTGTGACAAAATTTGAGAAAGAAATATATATGACAAAGCGTCAACGTAATCCAATATTTCCAAAAATGTGTGATGCAATACATTATGCTTCGCTTATAAGCATTTACTCAATTAGCATCAATTATCAGTTTAGAACGATCATCTTAACTGACCGATCGACTTGACATATTCGCACTCAATCGTCCGAACTTTTGATTTAGAGCTCAGAATGACATGAATCCAATGCACACGTTAAGCTAGCGCAATTTTCTATATTGTGACAAAATTTGAGACAGAAATAGATTCAAAAGAGTATCCAAGTAATCCAATCAATCTAAAACAGGGTGATACCATGCATTATGCTTTATTTATAAGCCTTTACTCAATGAGAATCAATTTAGACTGATCATTTTAGCTGGCCGATCAACTTGACATGTCTGCACTAAATTGTTTGTATCTTTTGATTTATAGCTCAAAATGATACGAATCGAATGCCCACGTTAAGCTAACTCAATTTTCTATATTGTGTCAAAATGTTAGACCGAATTAGATAAGAAAAAGTTTCCAAGTAATCCAATCTATCCAGAACTTCATAATATCCCACATTATGCTTTATTTATAAGCCTTTACTCAATGTCCACTAATGATCAGTTTAGAATAATCATTTGAACTGGCCGATCAACTTGAAATGTCTGCACTAAATCATCTCTAACTTTTGATTAATAGCTTTGAATGACACTAATCCTATGTCCATGTTAAGATTGCCCAATTTTCTATATTGTGACAAAATTTGAGAAAGAAATATATACGACAAAGCGTCAATGTAATCCAATATTTCCAAAAATGTGTGATGCAATGCATTACGCTTCGCTTATAAGTCTTTACTCAATGAGCACCAATTATCAGTTTAGATTGATCATTTTAACTGGACGATAAACTTGACATATCTGCACTAAATCGTCGTAACTTTTGATTTATAGCTTTGAATGACATGAATCCAATGGGCATGTAAGCTAGCTCAATTTTCTATATTGTGACAATTTTGTGGCAGAATTCTATATGACAAAACGTCCAAATAATCCAATCTGTCCAAAACTGCATATTGTCACGCATTATGCTTTATTTATAAGCTTTTACTCAATGACCACTAATGATCACTTTCGAATAATCATTTTAACTAGCCGATCAACTTGACATGTCTGCACTAAATCATTTGTAACTTCTAATTAATAGCTTTGAATGACACGAATCCAATGCCAACGTTAATCTAGCTCAATTTTCTATATTATGACAAAAATTGAGAAAGAATTAAACACGAAAAAGAATCCAAGTAATCCAATCTATCAAAAACTGTGTTATGCTATACATTATGCTTCATCAATAAGCATTTACTCAAGGAGCACCAATGATCATTTTAACTGGAATCAACTTGACATGTCCGCACTAAATCGTCCGTAACTTTTGATTTAAGCTCATAATGACATGAATCCAAAGCCCACGTTAAGCTAGCTCAATTTTCTATATTATGACAAAATTTGAGACTGAAATAGATACGAAAAATCATCCATGTAATCCAAGCAATCCATTATTGGGTGATGCCATGCATTATGCTTCATTAATAAGCCTTTACTCATGGAGCACCAATGATCCGTTTAGAATGATCATTTTAACTGGCCGATCAACTTGAAATGTCTGCACTAAATCGTCCGAAATTTTTGATTTAAGCTTGATATGAAAAGAATACAATACCTATGGTAACCTAGCTTAATCATATATATTGTGACAGAATTTGAGACAGAAATAAATGCAACAAAGCATCTAACTAGCCGATAAAGTTGACATGACCAAACTAAATCGTCTAAAACTTTTATTTATATCTCAAAATGACTCAAATCCAATGTGCACGTTAAGCTAGCTCAATTTGCTGCATTGTGACAAAATTTAAGATAGAAATAAATACGACCTAGCATACAAGTAATCCAATCTATTCCGAACTGCATGATGCCATGCATTATGCTTCATTTATAAGCCTTTGCTCAATGAGCCGCAATGATCAGCTTATAATGATCATATTAGCTAGCCGATCAACTTGACATATCCGAACTAAATCATCTATAACTTTTGATTTATAGCTCAGAATGAAACGAATCCAGTCCCCACGTTAAACTAGCTCAATTTTCTATATTGTGATAAAATTTCAGACTAAAATTGATTCGAACAGTCCACCAAGTAATGAAGTCTATCCAAAACTTTGTAATGTCATGCATTATGCTTCATTTATAAGCCTTTACTCAATGAGCACCAATGATCACTTTAGAATGATCATTTTAATTGGCCGATCAATTTGACATGTGTGTACTAAATCGTTTGTAACTTTTGATTAAGAGCTCAGAATGACACGAATCCAATAACCACGTTAAGCTAGCTCAATTTTCTATGTTGTGATGAAATATCAGACTAAAATTGCTTGACAAAATTCTCCAAGTAATCAAATCCATCCAAAACTATGTAATGTCACGAATTATGCTTCATTTATAAGCTTTTACTCAATGGGCACCAATGATCAGTCTAGAATGATCATTTTAACTGCCCGGTGAACTTGACATGTCTTCACTAAATCATCCATAACTTTTGATTTACAGCTCAGAATGACACGAATCCCAATGTCCATGTTAACCTAGCTTAGTTTTTTATATTATGACAAACTTTATGACAGAATTAGATACGAAATTGCGTCCATGTAATCCAATCTATCCAAAACTGTGTGATGCCATGCATTATACTTCATTAATAAACCTTTACTTAATGAGCACCAATGATCCCTTTAGAATGATCATTTCAACTGGCCGATCAACTTGAAATTTCCACCCTAAATCGTCAATAACTTTTGATTTAGAGCTCAGAATGACATTTATCCAATGTCCACGTTAAATTAGCTCAATTTTCTATATGATGACAAAATTTAAGATAGAAATAGATACGACAAAGCATCCTAGTAATACAAACAGTCCAAACCTGCGTGATGCCATGCATTATACTTCATTTATAAACATTTGCTCAATTAGCAGCAATGATCAGTTTAGAATGATCATTTTAAATGGCCGATCAACTTGACATGTACGAACTAAATCATCTATAACTTTTGATATATAGCTCACAATGATACGAATCCAATGTAAACGTTAAGCTAGCTCAATTTTATATATTGTGACAAAATTTAAGATAGAAATAGATATGATAAAGTATCTGATGAGGACATCAGATCGTATGTGCAGCCAGGAGACCAGACTGGCCGACCAGGAAGCTTGCCCGAGACAGCCGGGCCATTTGGCACGTCTGCCGGCCCAAGCAGTACCGCCGGACCCTCGACCAATAGGATCCAACCGATCAGTATTTCCGGCGGAGAGGCCCAAGCTTTGGGCACACTTGGTGGCGACGTGGATGACACCACCGGTCCCCTTGGTGATGCCGCCGACTCCGGGATCAACTTGGCCGGTCCTGAAGGCATTCCGGCCAGTACCTCGCACAGTCCAGCCGGTACAGCCGATCCAGCCGAGTGCACGAGCATTTCAACTTCTACACAAGGAAACTCGGACCAGATAAGCTACCAGCTTGAGGACATGTATCTAGAGGAAGTATCCACACCAGTAGTGCCACCAGGAGCAATGACAAGGAGCAGATCAAGAGTACTCTTCCACAAGTTCAGCTTATGGGTCGACAAGCTCCTAGAGGAAGATCGACTAAGGACAATGGGCCAGAAGTGCAAAGAAGAGTCCAAAGGCTTCTCAACAATGCAAGGGAACTTCAGAGACTTGGGCTTTAGTGGCAAGAGAGGTCAGGGCCCAAAGATTCCTAACCCTACTCCAAGTCGAAGACTAGGAGCAAGGCGCGTGCATGCCACAAGGACGGCCACCTTCCATTTCTTGGCCGTGAGGTGAGTTAAGGTAAGTTTACATTCGAATATATGCCTCTTTCTGTTTTGCAGGGTAGGATCTAGTTGCTTTACATTTTTGAGTCAAGAACATTTTAGGAATAGGTCCTTTTTCGGTTATGCACTTTTGTATCTTTTCCTTTTGTGCACTTTTGTAAACTTTCCTTTTTCTTTATTTGAGTCGACCCTAGAAGGTCAAGCTGTCGAGCATATTAATAAGGCTCCTTCCAGCATTGTAGTTCGACAACCTTTTTGATTATTAATAAAGTAGAACTTTTTCCCTACAAGTTTTCTCTCTAAGAATCTTGTGCGCTTAGAACCTAGTTGAGACCAGCCCTCCTAGCACTAAGTTTGTGATTTATCACGAGGTTCATCACCCCTCGTGTGGTTCACTTCATCCCTCCATCAAATACCAAACCAAAAACCCCTATTCAAGAAGTCTAAGGTCGAGTTTCTCACCTAACCTTCTCCAAACAGCTCACGCGCATATAAGCCTTGAATTGAGGCTTGTATCATTTTGGTATCAGAGCTGAAAGCTCCTAAACAAGGTTGTTTCTATCCTTTAGCTTGTTTTGTTTCTTGTTATTGCATTAGTTTAAGTTCCATTCAAGAAAATCAAAAAAATAACATCTTAACTCATACCGAGTGCATCTAGATCCTACGTGCATCACTAGGTTCTAGAATCATTCTTGCATTGCTATATTCAACTTTCCTTTTTGTTAGAATCATATTTCCATTATTTTTAAGTTAAATTAAAAAAAAAAGAAAAAGAAAATAGGAAAAATACTTAGTGGATTCGAATTGGACAGCTAGCAATAGTTGTCAAGAAAGTTTCCTTTTTATTCAAATCTTCATATTTTCGAATTTCCAATTCTCAGATTTTTTTCCTTTTTGCATTTTTTCGAATCCCCTTATAAAAGAAAACCCTCCTAATAATTTAGGAGCAGCATAACTTGTCTTCTATCTTTGTAGTACGCAATGGCAGAAGAAAATAGGGAAGCAACCGAAGCCATGATGGCCATGTTCACCACCCTCCAAACGCAACTCACATCCATAGGCGAGAGGTTGGAGCGCATGGAGAGACCTGTGAGATTCCAGGCCATAAGGCACGTGAGAGCTGAGCAAGACCGTCCTGAGGGTCCTGAGCACCTTAGGACATGGCACGAACAGGAGGAGCCCCAACCAGATGGAGATGAGGACACACAACCTCATAACTATCACCATAGGCCGAGAGGACCTCCACAGCAACCAGAGGCAGAAGATGATGGCTTTGAGCCATATGGTCTTCACCAGAGACCAAGGATGCCTCCTAGACATCATGAGGATGGAGATGAACACGCCTACAACCGGGTAACTCATCCTGATGTTAAGCTAACTCCTCCAAGTTTTGCAGGAAAAGTAGACCCTGAGGCTTACCTAGATTGGGAGAGAAGAATGGATCATATCTTTGATCATTACAACCAACCAGGGCCTAGGAGGGTCTCAATGGCAGTAGCACAACTCACGTACAATGCCCTCATCTGGTGGGATCGTGAGGTATCTGACAGAAGGAGGAAACGAATGAGGCCCATAGACTCATGGGTCGACATGAAGGATGTCATGCGACAAAGGTTTGTTCCACCTTACTTTCATAGGGACTTGCAACGTCGTTTTTGTACTCTTAAGCAGGGTACCAGATCAGTAGAGGAGTACTACGAAGAGTTCGAGAAGCTAAGGAACAGACTAGAGCTCAATGATGATGAAGAAGCATTGATGGTACAATTCTTGGATGAACTCCAAGAAAGAATCAGCTGCAAGGTGGAAAGGCAAATCTACAATGACTTCCAAGACTTGTTCCACCTATCTGTCCAGGCTGAGCAGCACATCAAACATAAGAGCCAAGACATCCGCAGCAAGCCTAAGACGCCTTGGGCACCAAGCAACATTCCCAAGCCCGTAGACAAAGGCAAGAGCATAGAGATCGAGTCAAACTTCAAGAGCAAGCCTCCTGAACCCACCCATGACCAGAGAGAGGCTCGTAAGTCTTCTAACCCTCAAAGATCACGTGACATCACTTGTTTCAAGTGTAGGGGTCGGGGACACATCTCAAGGGAGTGCCCAAACAACCGGGTCATTCTGATTACGGAGGCCGAAGAATATGAGTCCCAATATGAAGAGGACTATGAACCAGAAGAAGAATATGGTGACATTGAGTACACTGATGTGGGGGAAGTGCTGTTCACTAGACGCATTCTCAGTGCAATGGTGGATCCCTCAAAGACCATCCAGAGGGAGAACATCTTCCACAGCCATTGCACCATCAAGGGCAAGGTATGTAACCTCATCATAGATGGTGGTTCTTGCACTAACGTTGCTAGTGCATATATGGTTGATAAGCTAGGTCTAGAGAAGACAAGGCATCCTCGACCATATAGACTGAGATGGCTGGATGACAAAGTGGAGCTCAAGATCCATGAGCAAGTCACTGTGCCATTCAGTGTGGGCAAGTACCAAGACCAAGTCGTATGCAACGTGGTGCCCATGCAAGCTGGCCATCTTCTGCTAGGAAGGCCATGGCAGTTTGACAAGGAAACCAGGCATGATGACCGAACCAATCTCTACACTTTCGTGCATGAAAAGAGAAAGGTCAGCCTAGCTCCTCTTACACCTGCCCAGGTACATGAGCTTCAACAGCAAATGAGTAAGGAAAAGAAGCGCATTAAATCTAACTTTCTTATTCAACCGAGTCATGTCCGGAGAGCTTTAGCCTTGAAGGATCTAATGCTACTAATGGTTTCCAAAGAAGTGTTGAATGTAGAAAAAGAACAGGTAGAGCTACCTCCTGAAGTAGCAGCTCTCCTCAACGAGTTCCAGGATGTGTTCCCGGAAGAGATACCAGCAGGCTTACCTCCTCTACGAGGCATAGAGCACTAGATCGACCTCGTGCCCGGAGCAGCCCTGCCCAACCGGCCAGCCTACCGGATGAGTTTAGAGGAGTCCAAGGAGCTTGAGAAGCAAGTCAAGGAGCTCCTGGAGAAAGGCTTTCTTCGAGAGAGCCTCAGTCCATGTGCCGTACCAGTGCTACTAGTGCCCAAGAAAGATGGGACTTGGCGAATGTGCGTGGACTGCCGAGCAATCAACAACATCACAGTCAAGTACCGGCATCCGATACCACGGCTGGATGACATGCTAGATGAGCTGAGTGGAGCCACAGTCTTCTCCAAGATAGACCTCAAGAGTAGATACAACCAGATCAGGATGAAGGAAGGTGATGAATGGAAGACTGCCTTCAAGACAAAGCAAAGGCTCTACGAGTGGACAGTCATGCCATTCGGCTTGACTAATGCCCCAATCACCTTCATGCGCCTTATGAACCAAGTTCTTAGGGCGTACATCAGTAAGTTTGTAGTGGTTTACTTTGATGATATACTAGTTTATAGTAAGTCCCTACGGAAACACCTCACACATCTTGAGATTGTACTTAAAACCCTTCGACAAGAAGAGCTTTATGCCAATCTCAAGAACTGCATCTTTTGTACTGATAAACTTGTCTTTTTAGGTTTTGTTGTAAGTCCATAGGGCCTACAGGTTGATGAAGAGAAGATTCCAGCCATACAAGAATGGCCAACACCAGGCAACATCAGCCAAGTGAGGAGCTTCCACGGACTGGCCAGCTTCTATAGGAGATTCGTGCCCAACTTCAGCAGTATTGCCTCACCATTCATGGCAGTAGTGAAGAAGAACGTGGGATTCAGCTGGGGAGAAGCTCAGGAGAAGGCATTCCATGCCTTGAAGGACAGCCTTACACATGCACCAGTGCTAGTCCTGCCCGACTTCAACAAGATGTTTGAAGTGGAGTGTGATGCCTCTGGAATAGGCATAGGAGCAGTGCTAACCCAAGGAGGGAGACCAGTGGCATACTTCAGTGAGAAGCTAGGTGGTGCCTCACTGAACTACCCCACTTATGACAAGGAGCTTTATGCCCTTGTCCGAGCATTGGAGACTTGGCAGCATTACTTTATGCCCTTGTCCGAGCATTGGAGACTGGGCAGCATTACTTGCTGTCCAAGGAGTTTGTGATCCACACTGATCACGAGACTCTCAAACACCTCAGAGGGCAAACCAATCTCAAGAGGAGACATGCCAGGTGGATGAAGTTCATAGAGACCTTGCCATACGTCATCAAGTACAAGAAGGGCAAACACAATGTGGTAGCCAATGCACTATCAAGGAGGTTTGCCTTGATATCCACCATGGAGGCAAAGGTCCTAGGATTCGAGCACATCAAGGACCTATACAAGGATGACCCTGACTTTGCTGAGAGCTACAAGGAGTGTGGCACAGGGAGTCATAGCAAGTTTTACATCCATGAGGGATTCTTGTTCCGAGAAAGGAGGTTGTGCATACCACAAGGATCATTAAGGGAGCTTATCATCTGAGAAGCTCATGGAGGAGGACTCATGGGCCACTTTGGTGTCGACAAGACTCTAGCAGTGGTCAAAGAGCACTTCTACTGGCCACACATCAAGAGGACAGTAGAAGCACATTGTGCAAGATGCATTACTTGCAAGAAGGCAAAGTCCCGAGTGCAACCTCACGGGTTGTATCTCCCACTGCCAATACCAACACATCCATGGGTGGACATCTCGATGGATTTTGTTCTAGGTCTGCCCAAGATCAACCACAAAGATACAATCTTTGTAGTGGTGGACAGATTCTCCAAGATGGCACACTTCATTCCGTGTGCCAATGTCAATGATGCCACGCAAACAGCCGAGCTGTTTTTCAGGGAGATAGTACGGCTTCATGGAGTGCCAAGGACCATCGTGTCAGACAAGGACACCAAGTTCCTCAGCCATTTCTGGAGGACCCTTTGGAGGAAGCTAGGCACGAAGCTACTCTTCTCTACCACCTGCCATCCTCAGACCGATGGCCAAACTGAAGTTGTCAACAGGACACTATCAACTCTTCTCAGGACTACACTAGGGAAGAACCTCAAGACCTGGGTGGAGTGCCTGCCATTCATAGAGTTCGCTTACAACCGAGCCGTGCACTCAGCAACCAAGAAGACACCATTTGAAGTAGTATACGGCTTCAATCCTCTCACCCCATTGGAGCAAACGCCACTGCCACCAGCGGAGATGACCAACCTCAACTGAGCATCCAAGGCAGAGTTCATAAGTAAGTTACACCAGAAGGTAGCAGAAAACTTGGAGAAGAGGACTGGGCAGTACGTGACTCATGCCAACAAGGGAAGAAAGGAGGTGATTTTTCAACCAGGCGATTGGGTGTGGCTACACCTACGGCAGGAGAGGTTCCCCAACCTAAGGAGTTCTAAGCTAGCACCAAGAGGAGATGGACCATTCAGAGTGCTGGAGAGGATCAACAACAACGCCTACCGGATCGAGCTCCCAGGTGAGTTTCATGTGTCCAACACGTTCAATGTAACTGACTTAGCCCCTTTCCACGCAGATGAACCAGTTTTGAGGTCAAAACCTACTGAAGAGTGAGGGGATGATGAGGACATCAGATCGTATGTCCAGCCAGGAGACAAGACTTGCCGACCAGGAAGCTTGCCCGAGACAGCGGGGCCATTTGGCACGTCTCCCGGCCCAAGCAGTACCGCCGGACCCACGACCAATAGGACCAAACCGATCAGTATTGCCGGCGGAGAGGCCCAAGCTTCCGGCACACTTGGTGGCCATGTGGATGACACCGCCAGTCCCCTTGGTGATGCCGCCGACTCCGGGATCAACTTGGCCAGTCCTGAAGGCATTCCGGCCAGTACCTCGCACAGTCCAGCCGGTACAGCCGATCCAGCCGAGTGCACGAACATTTCAACTTCTACACAAGAAACTCAGACCAGATAAGCTACCAGCTTCAGGACATGCATCTAGAGGAAGTATCCACACCAGTAGTGCCACCAGGAGCAATGACAAGGAGCAGATCAAGAGCACTCTTCCACAAGTTCAGTTTTTGGGTCGAGAAGCTCCTAGAGGAAGATCGACTAAGGACAATGGGCCAGAAGTACAAAGAAGAGTCCAAAGGCTTCTCAACAATGCAAGGAACTTCAGAGACTTGGGCTTTTGTGGCAAGAGAGGTCAGGGCCCAAAGATTCTTAACCCTACTCCAAGTCGAAGACTAGGAGCAAGGCGCGTGCATGCCACAAGGACGGCCACCTTCAATTTCTTGGCCGTGAGGTAAGTAAGGTAAGTTTCAATTTGAATATATGCCTCTTTCTGTTTTGCAGGGTAGGATCTAGATTCTTTACATTTTTGAGTCAAGAACATTTTAGGAATAGGTCCTTTTTTGGTTATGCACTTTTGTATCTTTTCCATTTGTGCACTTTTGTAAACTTTCCTTTTCTTTATTTGAGTCGACCCTAGAAGGTCAAGCTGTCAAGCATATTAATTAGGCTCCTTCCAGCATTGAAGTTCAACAACCTTTTTGATATTAATAAAGTAGAACTTTCTTCCAACAAGTTTTCTCTCTAAGAATCTTGTGCGCTTAAAACCTAGTTAAGACCAGCCCTCCTAGCTCTAAGTTTGTGATTTATCACGAGGTTCATCACCCCTCGTGTGGTTCACTTCACCCCTCCATCGAATACCAACCCAAAAACCCCTATCAAAGAAGTCTAAGGTCGAGTTTCTCACCTAACCTTCTCCAAACAGCCCACGCGCATATAAGCCTGGAATCGAGGCTTGTATCAGTATCCAAGTAATCCAATTTGTCCCAAACTACATGATGCCATGCATCATGCTTCATTTATAAGCTTTTGCTCAATGAGCAGTAATGATCAGTTTAGAATGATCAGTTTAGAATGATCAGTTTAGAATGATCAGTTTAGAATGATCATTTTAACTAGCCGATAAACTTGACATGTCTGAACTAAGTCTTCTATAACTTTTGATTTATAGCTCAGAATAACACGAATCTAATGTTCACCTGGAGGTACCTCAATTTTCTATATTGTGACAAAATTTAAGATAGAAATAGATACGACCAAGCATTCAAGTAATCCAATCTGTCCCAAACTGCGTGATGCCATGCATCATGCTTCATTTCTATGCCTTTGCTCAATGAGCAGCAATGATCAGTTTAGAATGATCATATTAACTAGCCGATCAACTTGACATGTCCGAATTAAATCGTCTATAACTTTTGATGTATAGCTTAGAATGACACGAATCCAATACCCACGTTAAACTAGCTCAATTTCTATATTGTGATAAAATTTCAAACTAAAATTGCCTCGAAAAATTCTCCGAGTAATCAAATCCATCCAAAACTGTGTAATGTCATGCATTATGCTTCATTTATAAGGATTTACTCAATGAGCACCAATGATTAGTTTAGAATGATCATTTTAACTGCCCGATCAACTTGACATGATAACACTGAATCGTCCATAGTTTTGATTTATAGCTAAGAATGACACAAATCCCAATGTCCACGTTAAGCTAGTTCAGTTTTCTATATTGTGACAAAATTTCCAACAGAATTAGATGCGAAATATCGTCCATGTAATCAGATCTATCCAAAACTGTTTGATGTCATGCATTATGCTTCATTAATAAGCCTTTACTCGATGAGCACCAATGATCACTTTAGAATGATCATTTAAACTGGCCAATACACTCGACATGTCCGTACGAAATCGTCCGTAACTATTGATTAAGAGCTTATAATGACACGAATCCAATACTCACGTTAAGCGAGCTCAAATTTCTATATTGTGATAAAATTTTAGACAAAAATTGCCTAGAAAAATTCTCCAAGTAATCAAATCCATCCAAAACTATGTGATGTAATGAATTATGCTTCATTTATAAGCTTTTAGTAACTAAGCAAAATGACATGTCGGCTCTAAATCATCCATAACTTTTGATTTATCGTTCCGAATGACACGAATCCAATGTCTCCGTTAAGCTAGCTCAGTTTTCTATATTGTGACAAAATTTCAGACTGAATTAGATACGAAATAGCATCCATGAAATCCATTCTATTCAAAACTGTGTGATGTCATGCATTATGTTTCATTAATAAGCCTTTACTCAATGAGCACTAATGATAACTTTAGAATGATCATTTTAACTGGCCGATCAACTTGACATGTACGCATTAACTCATGTGTAACTTTTGATTTAGAACTCACAATGAGACGAGTCCAATTTTCACGTTAAGTTAGCTCAATTTTATATGTTGTGACAAAATTTAAGAAGAAATAGATACGACAAACTATCCAAGTAATCCAATCTGTCCCAAAATACGTGATGCCATGCATTATGCTTCATTTATAAGCCTTGGCTCAATGAGCAGCAATGATCAGTCTAGAATGATCATTTAACTGGTCGATCAACTTGTCATGTCTGAACTAAATTGTCCATAAATTTTGATGCATAGCTCAGAATGATACGAATCCAATGTCTACATTAAGCTAGCTCAATTTTCTATATTGTGATAAAATTCAAGATAGAAATAGATACGACAAAGCATGCAAGTAATCCAATCTCTCCCGAACTGCGTAATGCCATTCGTCATGTTTCATTTATAAGCCTTTGATCAATGAACAGCAATGATACGTTTAGAATGATAGTATTAACTAGTCGATGAACATGACATGTTCGAACTAAATCGTCTACAACTTTTGATTTATAGCTCAAAATGACAGGAATCCAATGTCCACGTTAAGCTATCTCAATTTTCTATATCGTGATAAAATTTCACACTAACATTGCCTCGACAAATTCTCCATGTAATCAAATCCATCCAAAACTGTGTAATGTCATGCATTATGCTTCATTATAAGCCTTTACTCAATGAACACCAATGATCAGTTTAGAATGATTATTTTAACTAGCCGATCAACTTGACATGTCTGCACTAAATCGTCCATAAGTTTTCATTTGTAGCTCAGAATGACATGAATCCCAATTTCCACGTTAAGCTAGCTCATTTTTTTTCTATATTGTGGCAAAATTTTAGACAAAATTAGATACGAAATAACGTACAGGTAATGTAATCTATCCAAAACTGCTTGATGTCATGCATTGTGCTTCATTAATAACCCTCTACTCAATAAGCACCAATGATCACTTTAAAACAATCATTTTAACGGGTCGATCAACTTGACATTTCCGCACTAAATCGTCGGTAACTTTTGATTAAAAGCTCAGAATGACATGGATCCAATACCCATGTTAAGCTAGCTCAATTTTCAATATTGTGATAAAATTTCTCACTAAAATTTCCTCACTAAACTTTCCTCGACAAATTCACCAAGTAATCAAATCCATCCAAAATTGTGTAATGTCAAGAATTATGCTTCATTTCAAAAACCTTTACTCAATGACCACCAATAATTAGTTGAGAATGATCATTTTAACTACAAGATCAGCTTGAAATGCCTGCACTAAATCGTACATAATTTTTGATTTGTACCTCAAATGACACGAATCCCAATGTCCACCTTAAGCTAGCTTAGTTTTCTATATTCTGACAAAATTTAATACAGAATTAGATACGAAATAGCGTCCTTGTAATTCAATATATCCAAAACTGCATGATGCCATTCATTATGATTCGTTAAGAATGATCACCACTGATTAAGGTAGCTCAATGAGCATTTACTCAATGAGCACCAATGATCAGTTTAGAATGATCATTTTAACTGGCCGATCAACTTGACATGTACGCACTAAATCATCTGTAACTTTTGATTTAGAGCTTAGAATGACACAAATACAATGCCCACTTTAATCTAGCTCAAGTCGCTATATTGTGACAAAACTTGAAATAGAATTAGATATGCCAAAGCATCAAAGTTATCAAATCTATCCTGAACTACGTGATGCCAGACATTATGCTTTATTTATAGGCCTCTTCTCAATGAGCACCAATGATGAGTTAAGAATGATCATTTTAACTGACCTATCAAGTTCACATGTGTGCACTAAATCTTCCGTAACTTTTTATTTATAGCTTAAAATGAAACGAATCTAATACCCACGTTTAGCTAGCTCAAGTTTCTATATTGTGACAAAATCTGAGACAGAAACAGATACAACAAAGTGTCCAACTAATCCAATCTATCTTAAATTGCGTAACGCCATGCATTATACTTCATTTATAAGCGTTTCCTCAATGAGCACCAATAATCAGTTTAGAATGATCATATCAACTTTCCGATCAACTTGACATTTCTCCACTAAATCATCTTTAACTTTTGATTTAGAGGTAAGAATGACAAAAATCCAATGCCAACATTAAGGTAGCTCAAGTTTCTATATTGTAACAAAACTTGAGGCATAAATAGATAAGACAAAGTGTCCAACTAATCCAATCTATCCAAAACTGTGTGATGCCGTGATTATACCTCATTTATAAGCATTTACTCAATGAGCACCATTGATCAGTTTAGAATGATCATCTTAACTGGCCAATCAACTTGACATGTCTGCACTAAATCGTCCGTAACTTTTGATTTATAGGTTAGAATGACACGATTCGAATGCCCACGGTAATCTAGCTCAAGTTTCTATATTGTGACAAAATTTGAGACCGAAATAGATACGAAAAAGCATCCAAATAATCCAATCTATCCCAAAATTCGTGATACCATGCATTATGCTTCATTTATAAGCATTTATTCAATGAGCATCAACGATCAGTTTAGAATGATCATTTTAAATTGCCGATCAACTTGACATGTCTGCATTCAATCGTCCATAACTTTTCATTTATATCTCACAATGACACGAATGCAATCCCCACGTTATGCTAGCTCAAGTTTCTATATTGTGACAAAATTTGAGACAAAAATAGATATGACACAGCATCCAAGTAATCTAATCTATCCCAAACTGTGTGTGGCCATGCATAATGCTTCATTTATAAGCTTTTACTCAATGAGCATCAACGATCAGTTTAGAATGATCATATTAACTTGCCGATCAATAATCAATTAAGAATGATCACTGTAATAGGCCGATCAACTTTACATGTCCGTACGAAATCGTCTGTACGTTTTGATTTAGAGCTCATAATGACATGAATCCAATGCCCAAGTTAAGCTAGCCCAAGGCTATATATTGTGACAAAATTTTAGACCAAAATTGATACGAAAAAGTGTCCAAATAATCCAGTATATTAAAATCTGCATGATGCCATGCATTATGCTTCATTTATAAGCCTTTACTCAATGAGCTCCAATGATCAGTTTAGAATGATCATATTAACTTGCCGATCAACTTGAGATGTCCGCAATAAATCGTCTGTAACTTTTGATTTAGAGCTCACAATGACACGAATCCAATGCCCACGTTAAACTAGCTCAACTCTCTATATCGTAACAAAATTTTAGACATAAATAGATACGCCAACGCGTCCAAGTAATCCTATATATCCAAAACTGCGTGACACCATGCATTATTCTTTATTTATATGGCTTTACTCAATGAGCACCAATGATCAATTTACAATGATCATATTAACTGGCCGATAAACTTCACATGTCCGCACTAAATCGTCTCTGACTTTTAATTTAGAGCTCGGAATGACACAAATCCAAAGCCCACGTTAAGCTAGCGTAATTTTCTACATAGTGACAAAATCTGAGACAAAAAATAGATACGCAAAGCACCCAAGTAATCCAATCTATTTCAAACTGCGTGATGTTATACATTATGCTTCATTTATAAGCCTTTACTCAATGAACTTCAATGATCAGTCTAGAATGATCATATTAACTTGCCGATCAACTTGACATGTTCGCACTAAACCGTCTGTAACTTTTGGTTTACAGCTTATAATGACACGAATCCAATGCCCACATTAAGCTTGCTCAACTCTCTATATTGTAACAAAATTTAAAGCATAAATAAATACGACAAAGCGTCCAAGAAATCTAATATATCCAAAACTGCGTGACGCCATGCATTATGCTTCATTGATATGGCTTTACTCAATGAGCACCACTGATCAATTTAGAATGATCATATTAACTGGCCGATGAACTTGACATGTCCGCACTAAATCGTCTGTAACTTTTGTTTTAGAGCAAAGAATGACACAAATCCAAAACCCATGTCAAGCTAGCATAATTTTCTATATTGTGACAAAATTTGAGGCAGAAAGAGAGATGGCAAACTATGCAAGTAATCCAATCTATCCCAAACTCCGTGATGCCATGCATTATGCTTCATTTATAAGCGCTTACTCAATTAGCACCAATGATCAGTTAAAGAATGATCATTTTAACTGGCCGATTAAGTTGACATGTCCACTCTAAATCATCCTTAACTTTTGATTCGGAGCTCAGAATGACACAAATCCAAAGCCCACGTTAAGCTAGTGTAATTTTTCAATATTGTGATAAAGTTTGAGACAGAAATAGATACGAGAAACATCTATGTAATCCAATCTATCCATAATTGCGTGATGTCATGCATTATGCTTCATTTATAAGCCTTTACTCAATGAGCATCAATTATCAGTTTAGAATGATCATTGTAATTGGTGATCAACTTGACATATCTCCACTAAAACGTCGGGAACTTTTGATTTATAGCTTAAAATGACATGAATCCATCGCCCACATTATGCTAGCTCAATTTCCTATATTGTGACAAAGTTTGAGACAAAAATAGATACGAAAGTTTGAGACAAAAATATATGGCTTTACTCAATGAGCACCACTGATCAATTTAGAATGATCATATTAACTGGCCGATGAACTTGACATGTCCGCACTAAATCGTCCGTAACTTTTGTTTTAGAGCAAAGAATGACACAAATCCAAAACCCATGTCAAGCTAGCATAATTTTCTATATTGTGACAAAATTTGAGGCAGAAAGAGAGATGGCAAACTATGCAAGTAATCCAATCTATCCCAAACTCCGTGATGCCATGCATTATTCTTCATTTATAAGCGCTTACTCAACTAGCACCAATGATCAGTTAAAGAATGATCATTTTAACTGGCCGATTAAGTTGACATGTGCGCACTAAATCATCCGTAACTTTTGATTCGGAGCTCAGAATGACACAAATCCAAAGCCCACGTTAAGCTAACGTAATGTTTCAATATTGTGATAAAGTTTGAGACAGAAATAGATACGAGAAAGCATCTAAGTAATCCAATCTATCCATAATTGCGTGATGTCATGCATTATGCTTCATTTATAAGCCTTTACTCAATGAGCATCAATTATCAGTTTAGAATGATCATTGTAATTGGTGATCAACTTGACATATCTCCACTAAAACGTCGGGAACTTTTGATTTATAGCTTAAAATGACATGAATCCATCGCCCACGTTATGCTAGCTCAATTTCCTATATTGTGATAAAGTTTGTGACAAAAATAGATACGACAAAAGGTCCAAGTAATCCAATCTATCCAAAAATGCGTGATGCTATGCATTATGCTTTATTAATAAGCATTTAATCATTGAGAATCAATGATCAGTTTAGAATGATCATTTTAACTAGTTGATCAATGTCACATGTATGCACTAAATCGTCTGTAACTTTTGATTCAGAGCTCAGAATGAAACAAATCCAAAGCCCACATTAAGCTAGCTTAAGTCCCTATAGTGTGACAAAATTTGAGAAAAAAATAGATACGAAAAAGAATCCAAGTAATCCAATCTATCCATCACTACGTGATGCCATGCATTATGCTTCGTTTATAAGCCTTTACTCAATGAGCTCCAACGATCAGTTTAGAATGATCATATTAACTCGCCTATCAACTTGACATGTCCGCACTAAATTGTCTGTAACTTTCGATTTAGAGTTCAGAACGACATGAATCCAATGTCCACGTTAAGCTAGCTCAACTCTCTATATTGTAACAAAATTTAAGACACGAATAGATAGGACAAAGCGTCCAAGTAATCCAATATATCCAAAACGGCGTGACGCCATGCGTTATGCTTCATTTATATGGCTTTACTCAGTGAGCACCAATGATCAATTTAGAATGATCATATTATCTGGCCGATGAACTTGACATGTCCGCACTAAATCGTATGTAACTTTTGATTTAGAGCTTAGAATGAAACAAATCCAAAGCCCATGTTATGCTAGCGTAATTTTCTATATTGTGACAAAACTTGTGACATAAATAGATACGCAAAAACATCTAAGTAATCCAATCTATCCCAAACTGCATGATGCCATGCATTATGCTTCATTTATAAGCGTTTACTCAATGAGCACCAATGAACAATTTAGAATTATCATATTAACCTGCCAATCAAGTTGACATGTCCGCACTAAATCGTCAGTAACTTTTGATTTAGAGATCAGAATGACACGAATCCAACGCCGACATTAAGCTAGCTCAAGTCTCTATATTGTGACAAAATTTGACACAGAATTAGATAAGAAAAAGCATCCAAGTTATCCAATCTATCCTGAACTGCGTGATGTCATGCATTATGCTTCATTTATAAGCCTCTAATCAATAAGCACCAATGATCAGTTAAGAATGATCATTTTTACTCGCCGATCAACTTGACATGTCTACACTAAATCATCCGTAACTTATGATTTAGAGCTCACATTGATACAAATCCAAAGCCCACGTTAAATTAGCTCAATTTTCTATATTTGACAAAATTTGAGACATAAATAGATACGACAAAGCTTCAAAGAATCCAATCTATCCAATACAGTGTGATGCCTTGCGTTGCTTCGTTTATAAATATTTACCTAATGAGAATCAATGATCATTTTAGAATGATCATTTTAACTGGCCGATCAACTTCACATGTCTGCACTGAATCGTGCATAAGTTTTGATTTATAGCTTAAAATGACACGAATCTAATGCCCACGTTATCCTAGCTCAAGTTTCTATATTGTGACAAATTTTGAGAAAGAAATAGATATGACAAAGCGCCCAAGTAAACTAATCTATACTAAATTGTGTGATGCCATGCATTATGTTTCATTTATAAGCATTTACTCAATGAGCACCAAGGATCAGTTTAGAATGATCATATTAACTTGCTGATTAACTTGACATGTCAACACTAAATCGTCTATAACTTTTGATTTAGAGATCATAATGACACGAATCCAATAATCACATTAAGCTAGCTCAAGTCTAAATATTGTGATAAATTTTGACACAGAAATAGATACGACAAATTATCCAAGTTATCTAATCTCTCCTGAACTGCGTGATGCCATGTATTATGCTTCATTTATAAGGTTTTAGTCAATGAGCACCAATGATTAGTTAATATTGATCATTTTAACTGGCCGATGAACTTGACATGTCCACACTAAATCATCCCAAATTTCTGATTTAGAGCTCAGAATGACAAAAATCCAAAGCCCACGTTAAGGTAGCGTAATTTTCTATATTGTGACAAAATTTGAGACAGAAATAGATACGGCAAAGCATCCAAGTAATCCAATCTATCCCAAACTGCATTATGCTTCGTTTATAAGCCTTTACTCAATGAGCACCAGTGCTCAGTTTAGAATGATCATATTAACTTGCCCATCAACTTGACATGTCCGAACCAAATCATCTGTAACTTTTGATTTAGAGCTCACAATGACACGAATGCAATGCCCACGTCAAGCTAGCTCAACTCTCGATATCGAAACAAAATTTAAGACATAAATAGATACGACAAAGCGTCCAAGTAATGCAATATATACAAAACTGTGTGACGCCATGCATTATGCTTTATTTATATGGCTTTACTCAATGAGCACCAATGATCAATTTAGAATGATCATATTAACTGGCCGATGAACTTGACATGTCCGCACAAAATTGTCCGTAACATTTAATTTAGAGCTCAGAATGACACAAATCCAAAGCCCACGTTAAGTTAGCGTAATTTTCTATATTGTGACAAAATTTGAGAGAGAAATAGATACGGCAAAGCATCCAAGTAATCCAATCTATCCCAAGCTACGTGATGCCATGCATTATGCTTCATTTATAAGCCTTTACTCAATGAACTTCAATGATCAGTTTAAAATGATCATATTAACTTGCTAATCAACTTGACATGTACGCACTAAATCATCTGTAACTTTTGATTTAGAGCGCAGAATGAAACAAATCCAAATCCCACGTTAAGCTAGCGTAGTTTTTCAATATTGTGACCAAATTTAAGAATGAAATAGATACGAGAAAGCATCTAAGTAATCCAATCTATCCAAAATTGCGTGATGCCATGCATTATGCTTCATTTATAAGTCTTTACTCAATGAGCATCAATTATCAGTTTATAATGATCATTGTAACTGGCGAGCAACTTGACATATCTCCACTAAAGCATTTGTAACTTTTAATTTATAGCTAAAAATGACATGAAACCATCGCCCACATTAAGCTAGCTCAATTTCCTATATTGTGACAAAATTTGAGACATAAATAGATAAGACAAGAGTTCCAAGTAATCCAATCTATCCAAAACTGTGTGATGCCATGTATTATGCTTTACTAATAAGCATTTACTCAGTGAGAGTCAATTATCAGTTGAGAATGATCATTTTAACTAGCTGATCAATGTCACATGTCTGCACTAAATCATCCGTAACTTTTGATTTGGAGCTCAGAATGACACAAATCCAAAGCCCACGTTAAGCTAGCTCAAGTCCTATACAGTGAAAAAATTTGAGACAAAAATAGATACTAAAATGCATTCAAGTAATCCAATCTATCCCAATCTGCATGATGCCATGCATTATACTTCATTTATAAGCCTTTACTCAATGAGCTCCAATGATCAATTTAGAATGATCATATTAACTCGCCGATCATCTTAACATGTACGCATTGAATCGTCTGTAATTTTGATTTAGAGTTCTGAACGACATGAATCCAATGCCCACGTTAAGCTAGCATAATTTTCAATATTGTGACAAATCTTGTGAGAGAAATAGATACGGAAAAGCATCCAAGTAATCCAATCTATTCCAAACGACGTGATGCCATGCATTATGTTTAATTTATAAGCGTTTACTCAATGAGCACCAATGAACAATTTAGAATGATCATACTAACTTGTCGATCAAGTTGACATGTCCGCACTAAATCGTCTATAACTATTGATTTAGAAATCAGAATGACACAAAAATCCAATGCCCACAATAAGCAAGCTCAAGTCTCTATATTGTGACAAAATTTGAGACAGAATTAGATATGAAAAAGCATACAAGTTATCCAATCTATCTTGAACTGCGTGATGCCATGCAATATGCTTCATTTATAAGCCTCTACTCAATGAGCACCAATGATCAGTTAAGAATGGTCATTTTAACAGGCCGATCAACTTGACATGTTTGCACTAAATCATTCGTAACTTATGATTTTGAGCTCAGAATGAGACAAATCCAAAGCCCCCGTTAAACTAGCTCAATTTTCTATATTTTGACAAAATGTTAGACAGAAATAGATACGACAAAGCTTCAAAGTAATCCAATCTATCCAATACTGTGTGATACCATGTGTTGCTTCATTTATAAACATTTACTCAATGAGCATCAATGATCAATTTAGAATGATCATTTTAACTGAACGATCAACTTCACATGTCTGCACTAAATCGTGCATATGTTTTAATTTATAGCTTAAAATGACACGAATCTAATGCCCACGTTAAGCTAGCTCAAGTTTCTATATTGTCACAAATTTTGAGACAGAAATAGATACGACAAAGCACCCAAGTAAACCAATCAATCCTAAACTGTGTTATGCCATGCATTATGTTTCATGTATAATCATTTACTCAATGAACATCAAGGATCAGTTTAGAATGATCATATTAACTTGCCGATTAACTTGACATGTCCACACTAAATCGTCTATAACTTTTGATTTAGAGATCATAATGACATGAATCCAATGCCCACATTAAGCTAGCTCAAATTTCTCAATTGTGACAAAATTTAAGATAGAAATAGATTCAAAAAAGCATCCAAGTAATCAAATCTATCATAAATTGTGTGATGCCATGCATTATGCTTCATTTATAACCCTTTACTCAATGAGCACAATTGATCACTTTAGAAAGATCATATTAACATTCCGATCAACTTAACATGTCCGCACTAAATCATCTGCAACTTTTGATTTAGAGCTCAGAGTAACACGAATCCAATGCCCACGTTATGCTAGCTCAAGTCTCTATATTTTAACAAAATTTTAGACAGAAATCGATATGTCAAAGCATCCAAGTTATCCAATCTATCCCAAACTGTGTGATGCCCTGTATTATGCTTCATTTATAAGCCTCTACTCAATGAGCACAAATAATCAGTTAAAAAATATCATTTTAACTGGCCGATAAACTTGACATGTCAATGTTAAATCATCTGTAACTTTTGATTTAGAGCTCAGAATTACACAAATCCAAAGCCCAAGTTAAGCTCCTCTGTTTTATATATTGTGACAAAATTTGAGGCAAAAATAGATACGACAAAGCATCTAAGTAATCCAATCTATCCTAAACTGCGTGATGCCATGCATTATGCTTCATTTTTAGGCTTTTACTCGATGAGCATCAATGATCAGTTTAGAATGATCAATGTAACTGGCCGATCAACTTGACAATTCTGCACTTAATCGTGAATAACTTTTGATTATAGCTCAGAATGACACGAATCCAATGCCGACGTTAAGCTAAGTCAATTTCCTATATTATGGAAAAATTTTGGACCGAAATAGATACGACAAACCGTCCAAGTAATGCCATCTATCCAAAACTGCGTGATATCATGTTTATTGTTCATTTATAAGCATTTACTCAATGAGCATCAATGATCTGTTTGAATTGATCATTTTAACAGGCCAATCAACTTGACATGTTTAAGTTAAATTGTTCGTAACTTTTGATTTAGAGCTCAAAAATGACACAAATCCAAATCCCACTTTAAGCTTGCTCAAGTTTCTAGATTGTCACAAAATTTGATACAGAAATAGATACTACAAAGCGTCCAAGTAATCCACTCTATCCAAAACTGCGTGATGTCATGCATTATAATTCCTTTATAAGTCTTTAGTCAATGAGCATCAATTATCAGTTTAGAATAATCAGTTTATACTGATCATTTTAACTTGTCGGTCAACTTGACATGTCTGCACTAAATCGTACGAAACTTTTGATTAATAGCTCATAATGACACGAATCTAATGCCCACGTTAACCTATCTCAAGTTTCTATATTATGACAAAATTTGAGACAAAAAAAGATACAGTAAGCTCAGAAAAAACACAAAATTTTCTATATTGTGAAAAATTTTGTGAAAAAACAGATACAGTTGAGAATGATCATTTTAACTAGTCGATCAACTTGACATGTCTACACTAAATCGTCCAAAACTTTTGTTTTATAATTCCGAATGACACGAATCCAATTCTCTTGTTATGCTAGCTCAATTTTCTATATTGTGAAAAAATTAGAGACACAAATAAATACGACAAAGCATCCAAGTTATCCAATCAATCCCAAACTGCATGATGCCATACATTATGCTTCATTTATAAGCCTCAACTCAATAAGCACCAATGATCAGTTAAGAATGATCATTTTAACTATCCGATCAACTTGACATGTCTGCACTAAATCGTCCGTAACTTTTGATTTATAGTTCAGAATGACAATAATCCAATGCCCACGTTACGCTATCTCAATTTTCTATATTGTGACTAAATGAGAGATAAAAATAGATACGACAAAGCGTCCAAGCAATCAAATCTATACAAAACTGTGTGATGCCATGCATTATGCTTCATTTATAATCCTTTACTTAGTGTGTACCAATGATCAGTTTAGAATGATCAAATGAACTGGCCGATAACCTTGACATGTTTGCACTAAATCGTCCCTAACATTTTTTTAGAGCTCATAATGACACGAAACCAATGTCTACGTTACACTTGCTCAAGTTTCTATATTATGACATATTTTAAGGCATAAATCGATACAACCAAGTATCCAAGTTATCCAATCTATCCCGAACTACATGATACCATACATTACGTTTCATTTATAAGCCTCAACTCAATAAGCACCAATGATGAGTTAAGAATAATCATCTTAACTGGCCGATCAACTTGACATGTCTGCACTAAATCGTCCCTAACTTTTGATTTAGAGCTCAGAATAACACGAAACAATTGCCCATGTTAAGCTAGCTCAATTTTCTATATTGTGACAAAATTAGAGAATCAAATAGATACGACAAATCATCCAAGCTATCCAATCTATCCCAAAGTGCGTGATGCCATACATTATGTTTCATTTATAAGCCTTAACTCAATAAGCACCAATGATCAGTTAAAATAATCATGTTAACTGGCCGATCAACTTGACATTTCTGCACTAAATCGTGCATAACTTTTTATTTTATAGTTCAAAATTACACAAAACCAAATGCCCATGTTAAGATAGCTCAATTTTCTATATTGTGACAAAATGAGAGATAGAAATACATACAACAAAGAGTACAAGTAATCGAATCTATCCACAAATGCGTGATGCCATGCATTTTCTTAATTTATAAGCCTTTACTCAGTGTGCACCAATGATCAGTTCAGAATGATCAAAATAACTCGCCGATAACCTTGACATGTTTCACTAAATCGTCTCTAACTTTTGATTTAGAGCTCCGAATGACACAAAACCAATGCCCATGTTAACCTAGCTCAAGTTTCTATATTGTGAAAAATTTTGACGCAGAAATAGATACAACAAACCTCCAAAGTATCCAATCTATCCTGAACTACGTGATGCCATGCATTATGCTTTATTTATAAGCCTCAACTCAATAAGCACCAATGATCAATTAAGAATGATCATCTTAATTGGCCGATCAACTTGACATGTTTGCACTTAATCCTCCCTAACTTTTGTTTTAGGGCTCATAATGACACGAAATCAATGCCCACGTTAAGCTATCTCAGGTTTCTATAATGTGATAAATTTTGAGGCAGAAATAGATACGACAAAGCATCCAAGTTATCCAATCTATCCCAAAATGCGTGATGCCATGCATATCATTTATAAGCCTTGACTCAATAAGCACCAATGATCAGTTCAGAATGATCATCTAACTGGCCGATCAACTTGACATGTATGCACTAAGTCGTCCCTAACTTTTTAGTTATAGTTCAGAATGACATGAATCTAATGCCCACGTTAAGCTAGCCCGATTTTCTATACTGTGACAAAATTTGAGACAGAAATATATATGAGAAACAATCCAAGTAATCCATTCTACCCCAAACTGATTGATGCCATGCATTATGCTTCATTTATAAACATTTACTTATCAGCATCAATGATCAGTTTAGAATGATCATTTTAACTGGCCGATCAACTTGAATTGTCTGCATTAAATCGTCCGTTACTTTTGATTTATAGCTCAGAATGACATGAATCGAATCCCCACGTTAAGGTAACTCAAGTTTCTATATTGTGACAAAATTTGAGACAGAAAAAGATACGATAAAGCATCCAAGTTATCCAATCTATCCCGAACCACCTAATGCCATGCATTATGCTTCATTATAAGCCTCAACTCAATGAGCACCAATGATCAGTTAAGAATGATCATCTTAACAGGCCGATCAACTTGATATGTTTGCACTTAATCGTCCCTAACTTTCGATTTATAGCTCAGAATGACACGAAACCAATGCCCACGTTAAGCTAGCTCAATTTTGTATATTGTGAAAAAATTTTAGACAAAAATAGGTACGAGAGAGCGTCTAAGTAATCTAATCTATCCAAAAGCGATTGATGTCATGCATTGTGATTCATTTATAAGCCTTTACTCAATGAGCATCAATGACCACTTTAGAGTGATCATTTTAACCGGCCGATCAACTTGACATATCTGCACTAAATCCTCCCTAAGTTTTAATTTAGAGCTCTGAATGACAAGAAACCAGTGACCACGTTAAGCTAGCTCAAGTTTCTAAATTGTGACAAATTTTGAGGTAGAAATAGAAAAAACAAACCTCCAAGTTGTCCAATCTATCCCGAACAAAGTCATGCCATGCATTATGCTTCATTTATAAGCCTCAACTCAATAAACACCAATGGTCAGTTAAGAATGATCATCTTAATTGGCCGATCACCTTGACATGTTTGAAATTAATCGTCCCTAAGTTTTGATTTAGAGCTCATAATGACACGAAACCAATGCCCACGTTAATCTAGCTCAAGTTTCTATATTGTGACAAATTTTGAGGCAGAAATAGATACAACAAACCTCCAAGTTATCCAATCTATCCTGAACTACGTGATGCCATGCATTATTCTTCATTTCTAAGCCTCAACTCCATAAGCACCAATGATCATTTAAGAATGATCATCTTAATTGGCTGATCAACTTGACATATTTGCACTTAGTCGTCCCTAACTTTTGATTTAGAGCTCAAAATGACACGAAACCAATGTCCACGTTAATCTAGCTCAAGTTTCTATAATGTGACAAATTTTGAAGCGGAAATAGATACGAAAAAGCATCCAAGTTATCCCTTCTATCCCGAAATGTGTGATGTCATGCATTATGCTTCATTTATAATCCTCAACTCAATAAGCACCAATTATCAATTAAGAATGATCATCTTAACTTTCCGATCAACTTGACATGTCTACCCTAAATCATCCGTAACGTTTCATTTATAGCTCGGAATAACACGAATCCAATGCCCATGTTAAGCTTGCTCAATTTACTATATATTCTGACAAATTGTGTGACACAAATAGATACGACAAAGTGTCCAAGTAATCCAATCTATCCAAAACTATGTGATGCCATACAGTGTGCTTCATTTATAAGCCTTTACTCAATGAGCATCAATGATCAGTTTAGAATCATCATTTGAACTGTTCGATCAACTTGACATTTCTGCACTAAATCTTCCGTAACTTTTGATTTATGGCTCAGAATGACACGAATCCAGTGCCCACATTAAGCTAGCTCAATTTTCTATATTGTGACAAAATTAGAGACCGAAATAGATATGACAAAGTATCCAAGTTATCCAATCTATCCCGAACCGCGTGATACCATGCATTAGGCTTCATTTATAAGCCTCAACTCAATTAGCACCAATGCTCAGTTAGGAATGATCATTTTAACTGTCCAATCAACTTGATATGTCCGCACTAAATCGTCCATAACTTTTCATTTAAAGTTCAGAATGGCAAAAATCCAATGCCTGCGTTAAGCTAGCTCAATTTTCTATTTTTTGACAAAATGAGGGATAGAAATAGATATGACAAAGCGTCCAAGAAGTCAAATCTATCCAAAACCGTGTGATGCCATGCATTATGCTTCATTTATAAGCCTTTACTTAGTGTGCACCAATTATTAGTTTAGAATGATCAAATTAACTGGCCGATAACCTTGACATGTTTGCATTAAATCGTCCCTAACTTTTGATTTAGAGCTCCGAACACGAAATCAATGCCCACGTTAAGCTTGCTCAAGTTTCTATATTGTGACATATTTTGAGGCAGAAATAGATACAACAAAGCATCCAAGTTATACAATCTATGCCAAACTACGTGATGCCATGCATTATGCTTCATTTATAAGCCTCAACTGAATAAGCACCAATAATCAGTTAAGAATGATCATCTTAACTGGCCGATCAACTTGACATGTTTGCACTAATCGTTCCTAACTTTTGATTTGGATCTCAAAATGATAGGAAACCAATACCAATGTTAAGCTAGTTCAATTTTCTATATTGTAACAAAATTTGAGATAGAAATAGATATGAGTAAGCGTTCAAGTAATCCAATCTATCCAAAACTACGTGATGCCATGCATTGTGTTTCATTTATAAGCCTTTACTCAATGAGCACTAATGATCAGTTTAGACTGATCAGTTGAACTGGCCAATCAACTTGAAATGTTTGCACTAGATTTTCCGCAACTTTTGATTTATTACTCAGAATGACACGAATCCAGTGTCCACATTAAGCAAGCTCAATTTTCTTTATTGTGACAAGTTTAGAGACAGAAAGAGATACGACAAAGCCTCCAAGTAATCCAATTTATCCCAAAATTCATGATGCCATGCATTACGCTTCATTTATAAGTCTTTACTCAATAAACACAAATTATCAGTTTAGAATGATCATATTAACTGGTCTATAACCTTGACATGTCTGCACTAAATCATATGTAACTTTTTATTTAGAGCTCAGAATGACACGAATCCAATGCCCACGTTAAGTTAGCTAAAGTTTCTATATTGTGACAAATTTTGAGACACAAGTAGATACTACAAAGCAACCAAGTTATCCAATCTATCCCAAACTGCGTGATGCCACGCATTGTGCTTCATTTATAAGCCTCAATTGAATAAGCACCAATGATCAATTAATAATGATCATGTTAACTGGCTGATAGACTTGATATGTTCGCACTAAATCGTCCATAACTATTGATTTAGAGCTCAGAAAAACACAAATTTAAAGCCCATGATAAGCTCGCTCAATTTTCTATATTGTGACAAAATTCGAGACAAAAATAGATAAGACAAAGCTTCCAAGTAATCCAATCTGTCATGCATTCTGATTCATTTATAAGCCCTTACTCAATGGGCATCAATGATACATTTAGAATGATCATTTTATTTGGGCGATCAACTTGACATGTCTGCACTAAGTCATCCGAAACGTTTGATTAAAGGTTCAGAATGACACAATTCCAATGCTCACGTCAAGCTAGCATAATTTGCTATATTATGACAAAGTTAGAGACATAAATAGATACGACAAAGCAACCAAGTTATCCAATCTATCCCAAACTGCGTGATGCCATTCATTTATAAGCCTCAATTGAATAGGCACCAATGATCAGTTAAGAATGATCATTTTAACTGGCCGATACACTTGATATGTTCGCACTAAATCGTCCATAACTATTGATTTAGAGCTCAGAAAAACACAAATTAAAAGCCCATGATAAGCTCGCTCAATTTTCAATATTGTGACAAAATTTGAGACAAAAATAGATATGACAAAGCGTCCAAGTAATCTATTGCATCCAAAACTGCAGGATGTCATGCATTTTGACTCATTTATAAGCCCTTACTCAATGAGCATCAATGATACGTTTAGAATGATCATTTTAATTGGTCGATCAACTTGAAATGTCTGCACTAAATCGTCCGAAACGTTTTATTTAAAGTTCAGAATGACACAAATCTAATGCTCACGTTAAGCAAGCTCAATTTTCTATATTATGACAAAGTTGGAGACAGAAATAGATACGAAAAGGCAACCAAGTTATCCAATCTATCCCAAACTGTGTGATGCCATGCATTATGCTTCATTTATAAGCCTCAACTGAATAAGCACCAATGATCAGTTAAGAATGATCATTTTAACTGGCCGATACACTTGAGAATGTTCGCACTAAATCATCCATAACTATTGATTTAGAGCTCAGAAAAAAACAATTCAAAGCCCATGATAAGCTCACTCAATTTTCTATATTGTGACAAAATTGGAGACATAAATAGATACGACAAAGCGTCCAATTAATATAATGTATCCAAAACTGCATGATGTCATGCATTGTGATTCATTTATAAGCCCTTACTCAATGAGCATCAATGATACGTTTAGAATGATTATTTTAATTGGTCGATCAACTTGACATGTCTATACTAAATCGTCCGAAACATTTGTTTTAAAGTTCAGAATGACACAAATCCAATACTCACGTTAAGCAAGCTCAATTTTCTATATTTTGACAAAGTTAGAGACAGAAATAGATAAAGAAAGCAACCAAGTTATCCAATCTATCCCAAACTGTGTGATAACATGCATTATGCTTCATTTATAAGGCTCAACTGAATAAGCACCAAAGATCAGTTAAGAATGATCATTTAAACTGGCCGATAGACTTGATATGTTTGCACTAAATCATCCATAACTATTGATTTAGAGCTCAGAAAAACACAAATTTAAAGCTCATGATAAGCTCGCTCAATTTTCTATATTGTGACAATATTTGAGACAAAAATAGATACGACAAAGTGTCCAAGTAATCCAATGTATCCAAAACCGCATGATGTCATGCATTGTGATTCATTTATAAGCCCATACTCAATGAGCATCAATGATACGTTTAGAATGATCATTTTAATTGGTCGATCAACTTGACATGTCTACACTAAATCGTCCAAAATGTTTGATTTAAAGTTCAGAATAACACAAATCCAATGCTCAAGTTAAGCAAGCTCAATTTTCTGTGTTATCGCAAAGTTAGAGACCGAAATAGATATGACAAAGCAACCAAGTTATTAAATCTATCCCAAACTTCGTGATGCCATGCATTATGCTTCATATATAAGCCTCAACTGAATAAGCACCAATGATCAGTTAAGAATGATCATTTTAACTGGCCGATAGACTTGATATGTTTGCACTAAATCATCCAAAACTATTGATTTAGAGCTCAGAAAAACACAAATTTAAAGCCCATGATAAGCTCGCTCAATTTTCTATATTGTGACAAAATTTGAGACAAAAATAGATACGACAAAGCTTCCAAGTAAACCAATGTATCCAAAACTGCAGGATGTCATGCATTGTGATTCATTTATAAGCCCTTACTCAATGAGCATCAATGATACATTTTGAATGATCATTTTAATTGGTCGATCAACTTGACATGGCTACACTAAATCGTCCGAAACGTTTGATTTAAAGTTCAGAATGACACAAATCCAATGCTCACGTTAAACAAGCTCAATTTTCTATGTTCTGACAAAGTTAGAGACAGAAATAGATACAACAAAGCAACCAAGTTATCCAATCCATCCCAAACTGCGTGATGCCATGCATTATGCTTCATTTATAAGCCTCAACTGAATAAGCACCAATGATCAGTTAAGAATGATCATTTTAACTGGCCGATAGACTTGATATGTTCACACTAAATCGTCCATAACTATTGATTTAGAGCTCAGAAAAACACAAATTTAAAGCCCATGATAAGCTCGCTCAATTTTCTATATTGTGACAATATTTGAGACAAAAATAGATACGACAAAGTGTCCAAGTAATCCAATGTATCCAAAACAGCATGATGTCATGCATTGTGATTCATTTATAAGCCCTTACTCAATGAGCATCAATGATACGTTTAGAATGATCATTTTAATTGGTCGATCAACTTGACATGTCTACCCTAAATCGTCCAAAACGTTTGATTTAAAGTTCAGAATAACACAAATCCAATGCTCACGTTAACCAAGGTCAATTTTCTATGTTATCGCAAAGTTAGAGACAGAAATAGATACGACAAAGCAACCAAGTTATTAAATCTATCCCAAACTTCGTGATGCCATGCATTATGCTTCATATATAAGCCTCAACTGAATAAGCACCAATGATCAGTTAAGAATGATCATTTTAACTGGCCGATAGACTTGATATGTTTGCACTAAATCATCCAAAACTATTGATTTAGAGCTCAAAAAAACACAAATTTAAAGCCCATGATAAGCTCGCTCAATTTTCTATATTGTGACAAAATTTGAGACAAAAATAGATACGACAAAGCTTCCAAGTAAACCAATGTATCCAAAACTGCAGGATGTCATGCATTGTGATTCATTTATAAGCCCTTACTCAATGAGCATCAATGATACATTTTGAATGATCATTTTACTTGGTCGATCAACTTGACATGTCTACACTAAATCGTCCGAAACGTTTGATTTAAAGTTCAGAATGACACAAATCCAATGCTCACGTTAAACAAGCTCAGTTTTCTATGTTCTGACAAAGTTAGAGACAGAAATAGATACAACAAAGCAACCAAGTTATCCAATCTATCCCAAACTGCGTGATGCCATGCATTATGCTTCATTTATAAGCCTCAACTGAATAAGCACCAATCATCAGTTAAGAATGATCATTTTAACAGGCCGATCGACTTGATATGTTTGCACTAAATCATCCAAAACTATTTATTTAGAGCTCAGAAAAACACAAATTTAAAGCCCATGATAAGCTCGCTCAATTTTCTATATTGTGACAAAATTTGAGACAGAAATAGATACGACAAAGCTTCCAAGTAATCCAATGTATCCAAAACTGCAAGATGTCATGCATTGTGATTCATTTATAAGCCCTTACTCAATGAGCATCAATGATACGTTTAGAATGATCATTTTAATTGGTCGATCAAGTTGACATGTCTACACTAAATCGTCCGAAACGTTTGATTGAAAGTTCAGAATGACACAAATCCAATGCTCACGTTAAACAAGCTCAATATTCTATGTTATGACAAAGTTAGAGACAGAAATAGATACGACAAAGCAACCAAGTTATCCAATCTATCCCAAACTGCGTGATGCCATGCATTATGCTTCATTTATAAGCCTCAACTGAATAAGCACCAATGATCAGTTAAGAATGATCATTTTAACAGGCCGATAGACTTGATATGTTTGCACTAAATCATCCAAAACTATTGATTTAGAGCTCAGAAAAACACAAATTTAAAGCCCATGATAAGCTGGCTCAACTTTCTATAGTGTGACAAAATTTGAGACAAAAATAGATACGACAAAGCGTCCAAGTAATCTAATGTATCCAAAACTGCAGAATGTCATGCATTGTGATTCATTTTTAAGCCCTTACTCAATGAGCATCAATGATACGTTTAGAATTATCATTTTAATTGGTCGATCAACTTGACATTTCTGCAATAAATCATCCGAAATGTTTGATTTAAAGTTCAGAATGACACAAATCCAGTGCTCACGTTAAGCTAGCTCAATTATCTATATTATGACAAAGTTTCAGACAAAAATAGACACGACAAAGCATCCAAGTTATCCAATCTATCCCGAACTGCGCGATGCCATGAATTATGCTTCATTTGTAAGCCTCAACTCAATAAGCACCAATGATCAGTTAAGAATTATCATTTTAACTAGTCGAACAACTTGACATGTCCGCACTAAATCGTCCGCAACTTTTGATTTGTATTTCCGAATGACAAAAATCCAATGCCCACGTTAAGTTAGCTCAATTTTCTATATTGTATCAAAATGAGAGATAGAAATAGATACGACAAAGCGTCAGAGTAATCAAATTGATCCAAAACTGTGTGATTGCATGCATTCTTATTCATTTATAAGCCTTTACTCAGTGTGCACCAATGATCAGTTTTGAATGGTCAAATTAACTGGCCGATAACCTTGACATGTTTGCACTAAATCGTCCCTAACTTTTGATTTAGAGCTCAGGATGGCACGAAACCAATGCCCACGTTAACCTTCCTCAAGTTTCTATATTGAGACATATTTTGAGGCAGAAATAGATACAACAATGCATAATGCATGAAATAGACACGAAATAGACACGACAAAGCATCCAAGTTATCCAATCTATTCCGAACTACGTGATGTCATGCATTATGCTTCATTTACAAGCTTCAACTAAACAAACACCAATGATCATTTAAGAATGATCATTTTAACTGGCCGATCAACTTGACATGTTTGCACTAAATCGTCACTAACTTTTGATTAATAGCTCAGAATGACACGAAACCAATGCCCACGTTAAGCTAGCTCAATTTTCTATATTGTGACAAAATTTGAGACAGAAATAGATATGAGAAATAGTCCAAGTAATCCAATCTATCCAAAACTACGTGATGCCATGCATTGTGTTTCATTTATAGGCCATTACAGAATGAGCATCAATGATCAGTTTTGAATGATAATTTTAACTGGCCGATCAACTTGACATGTATGTACTAGATTGTCTGTAACTTTTGATTTATAGCTCAGAATGTCACAAATCCAATGCCCACGTTATGCAAGCTGAATTTTATATATTGTGACAAGTTTTGAGACAGAAATCTATACGACAAAGCCTCCAATTAATCCAATATATCTCAAAATGCATGATGCCATGCATTATGCTTCATTTATAAGCCTTTACTCAATGAACACCAATTATCTGTTTAGAATGATCATATTAACTGGCCGTTAACCTTGACAGGTATGCAATAAATCATCCATAACTTTTGATTTAGAGCTCAGAATTACACGAATCCAAAGCCCACGTTAAGCTAGATTAAGTTTCTATATTGTGACCAATTGTGAGACAAAAATAGATATGACAAAGTAACCATGTTATCCAGTCTATGCCGAACTACGTGATGTCATGCATTATGCTTCATTTGTAAGCCTCAAGTCAATAGGCACCAATGATCAGTTAAGAATGATCATTTTTACTAGCCGATAAATTTGACATGTCCACACTAAATCGTCCGTAATTTTTTTTGATAAATAGTTCAGAATGACACAAATCCAAAGCCCACGTTAAGCTAGCTCAATTTTCTATATCGTGACAAAATTTGAGGCAGAAATGGATATGACAAACCGTCCAAGTAATCCAATGTATCCAAAACTACGTGATGCCATGCATTGTTCTTCATTTATAAGCCCTTACTAAATAAGCATCTATGATCAGGTTAAAATGATCAATTGAACTGGCCAATCAACTTGACATGTATGCACTAGATTGTACGTAGCCTTTGATTTATAAGTCAGAATGATACGAATCCAATGCCCACGTCAAACAAACCCAATATTCTATATTGTGACAAATTTTGACAGTGAAATAGATACGACAAAGCCTCCAAGTAATCCAATATATCCTAAACTGCGTGATGCCATGCATTATGCTTCATTTATAAGCCTTTACGCAATGAGCACCAATGATTAGTTTAGAATGATCAAATTAACTGGCCGATAACCTTGACATATTTGCACTAAACAGACCATAACTTTTTATTTAGAGCTCACAATGACACTAATCCAATGCCCATGTTAAGCTAGCTAAAGTTTCTATGTTGTGACAAAATTTGAGACATAAAAGATACGACAAACCATCCAAGTTATCCAATCTATCCCGAACAGCGTGATGCCATGCATTATGCTTCATTTATAAGCCTCAACTCAATGAGCATCAATGATCAGTTAAAAATGATCATTTTAACTGGCCGATCACATGGCATGTCCGTAACTTTTGATTTAGATCTCAGAATGAAACAAATTCAAAGCCAACGTTAAGCTAGCTCAATTTTCTATATTGTGACAAAACATAAAACAAAAATATATACGTTAAAGCGTCCAAGTAGTCCAATCTATCCAAAACTGCGTGATGTAATGCATTGTTCTTAATTTATAAGCCCTTACTCAATGAGCATAAATGATCACTTTAAAATGATCAAATTAACTGGCCAATAACCTTGACATTTCTGCACTAAATCATCTCTAACTTTTTATTTATAGCTCAGAATGACGCGAATCCAATACCCACGTTAAGGTTGCTAAGGTTTCTATTATTGTGACAAAATTTGAGACAAAAATAGAAACGCCAGAGCATCCAAGTAATCCAATCTATCGAAAACTATGTTATGCCATGTATTGTGCTTCATTTATAAGCCTTTACTCAATGAGCATCAATGATTAGTTTAGCATGATCATTTTAACTGCTCGATCAATTTGAAATGTCTACACTATATCGTCTGTAACGTTTCATTGATAGGTTAGAATGACACGAGTCCAAATTCCACATTAAGCTAGCTCAATTTTGATACAGAAATAGATACAATAAAGCATTCAAGTAATCAAATCTATCCAAAAATGGGAGATGTCATGCATTATCCTTCATTTATAATCCTATACTCAATCAGCACCAATAATGAGTTTAGAATGATCAAATTACCTGGCTGATAACCTTGACATGTCTGCACTAAATCATCCATCCCTTTTTATATTGAGCTCTGATTGACATGAATCCAAAGCCCATGTTAAGCTAGCTCAATTTTCTATATCGTGACAAAATTTGAGGCAGAAATGGATATGACAAACCGTCCAAGTAATCCAATGTAGCCAAAACTACGTGATGCCATGCATTGTTCTTCATTTATAAGCCCTTACTAAATAAGCATCAATGATCAGGTTAAAATGATCAATTGAACTGGCCAATCAACTTGACATGTATGCACTAGATTGTACGTAGCTTTTGATTTATAACTCAGAATGATACGAATCCAATGCCCACGTTAAAAAAACCCAATATTCTATATTGTGACAAATTTTGACAGTGAAATAGATACGACAAAGCCTTCGAGTAATCCAATATATCCTAAACTGCATGATGCCATGCATTATGCTTCATTTATAAGCCTTTACTCAATGAGCACCAATGATCAGTTTAGAATGATCAAATTAACTGGCCGATAACCTTGACATATCTGCACTAAACAGACCATAACTTTTTTATTTAGAGCTCACAATGACACTAATCCAATGCCCATGTTAAGCTACCTAAAGTTTCTATGTTGTGACAAAATTTGAGACATAAAAGATACGACAAACCATCCAAGTTATCCAATCTATCCCGAACTGCGTGATGCCATGCATTATGCTTCATTTATAAGCCTCAACTCAATGAGCACCAATGATCAGTTAAAAATGATCATTTTAACTGGCCGATCAACTAGGCATGTCTGTAACTTTTGATTTAGATCTCAGAATGAAACAAATTCAAAGCCGACGTTAAGCTAGCTCAATTTTCTATATTGCGACAAAACATAAAACAAAAAAATATACGTTAAAGCATCCAAGTAATCCAATCTATCCAAAACTGCGTGATGTAATGCACTGTTCTTAATTTATAAGCCCTTACTCAATGAGCATAAATGACCAATTTAAAATGATCAAATTAACTGGCCAATAACCTTGACATTTCTGCACTAAATCATCCCTAACTTTTTATTTAGAGCTCAGAATGACGCGAATCCAATACCCACGTTAAGGTTGCTCAAGTTTCTATTATTGTGACAAAATTTGAGACAAAAATAGAAACGACAGAGCATCCATGTAATCCAATGTATCGAAAACTATGTTATGCCATGTATTGTGCTTCATTTATAAGCCTTTACTCAATGAGCATCAATGATTAGTTTAGCATGATCATTTTAACTGCTCGATCAACTTGAAATGTCTACACTATATCGTCTGTAACGTTTCATTGATAGCTTAGAATGACACGAGTCCAAATTCCACGTTAAGCTAGCTCAATTTTGATACAAAATAGATACAATAAAGCATTCAAGTAATCAAATCAATCCAAAAATGGGTGATGTCATGCATTATGCTTCATTTATAATCCTTTACTCAATGAGCACCAATAATGAGTTTAGAATGATCAAATTACCTGGCTGATAACCTTGACATGTCTGCACTAAATCATCAATCCCTTTTTATTGAGATCTCAGAATGACATGAATCCAATGCCCACATTAAACTTGCTCAAATTTCTATATTGTGACAAAATTTGAGACAAAAATAGATATGACAAAGCATCCAAGTAATCCAATCTATCCAAAACTATGTGATGCCATGCATTGTTCTTCATTTATAAGCCCTTACTAAATAATCATCAATGATCAGGTTAGAATGATCAATTGAACTGGCCAATCAACTTGACATGTATGCACTAGATTGTATGTAGCTTTTGATTTATAACTCAGAATGACACGAATCCAATGCCCACGTCAAACAAGCCCAATTTCTATATTGTGACAAATTTTGACAGTGAAATAGATACGACAAAGCCTCTAAGTAATCCAATATATCCTAAAATGCATGATGCCATGCATTATGCTTCATTTATAAGCCTTTACTCAATGAGCACCAATGATCAGTTTACAATGATCAAATTAACTGGCCGATAACCTTGACATATCTGCACTAAAGAGACCTTAACTTTTTATTTAGAGCTCACAATGACACTAATCCAATCCCCATGTTAAGCTAGCTAAAGTTTCTATATTGCGACAAAATTTGAGACATAAAAGATACGACAAACCATCCAAGTTATCCAATCTATTCCGAACTGCGTGATGCCATGCATTATGCTTCATTTATAAGCCTCAACTCAATGAGCACCAATGATCAGTTAAAAATGATCATTTTAACTGGCCGATCAACTTGTCATGTCCGTAACTTTTGATTTAGTCTCAGAATGAAACAAATTCAAAGCCGATGTTAAGCTAGCTTAATTTGCTATATACGTCAAAGCGTCCAAGTAGTCCCATCTATCCTAAACTGCGTGATGTAATGCATTGTTCTTAATTTATAAACCCTTACTGAATGAGCATAAATGATCAGTTTAAAATGATCAAATTAACTGGCCAATAACCTTAACATTTCTGCACTAAATCATCCCTAACTTTTTATTTAGAGCTTAGAATGACGCGAATCCAATGCCCACGTTAAGGTTGCTCAAGTTTCTATTATTGTGACAAAATTTGAGACAAAAATAGAAACGACAGAGCATCCAAGTAATCCAATCTATCGAAAACTATGTTATGCCTTGTATTGTGCTTCATTTATAAGCCATTACTCAATGAGCATCAATGATTAGTTTAGCATGATCATTTTAACTGCTCGATCAACTTGAAATGTCTACACTATATCGTCTGTAACGTTTCATTGATAGCTTAGAATGACACGAGTCCAAATTCCCCGTTAAGCTAACTCAATTTTGATACAGAAATAGATACAATAAAGCATTCAAGTAATCAAATCTATCCAAAATGGGTGATGTCATGCATTATGCTTCATTTATAATCCTTTACTCAATGAGCACCAATAATGAGTTTAGAATGATCAAATTACCTAGCTGATAACCTTGACATGTCTGCACTAAATCATCCATCCCTTTTTATTAAGATCTCAGAATGACATGATTCCAATGCCCACATTAAACTTGCTCAAATTTCTATATTGTGAATAAATTTGAGACAGCAATAGATATGACAAAGCATCCAAGTAATCCAATCTATCCAAAACTATGTGATGCCATGCATTGTGCTTCATTTATAAACATGTACTCAATGAGTGTCAATGATCAGTTTAGAATGATCATTTGAACTGACCAATCAAATTGACATGTATGCACTAGATTTTCCGTAACTTTTGATTTATAGATCAGAATAACACGAATCCAACGCCCATGTTAAGCAAGCTCAAGTTTCTATATTGTGATAAATTTTGAGACCAAAATAGATACATTAAAGCCTCCAATTTTGAGACAGAAATAGATACGTTAAAGCCTTCCCAAAATGCATGATGTCATGCATTATGCTTCATTTATAAGCCCTTACTCAAAGAGCACCAATGATAAGTTTAGAATGATCAAATTAACTGGCCGATAAACTTGCCATGACTGCAATAAATCGTCCATAACTTTTTATTTAGAGTTCACAATGACCCGAATCCAATGCCCATGTTAAGCTAGCTCAATTTTCAATATTTTGACAAAATTTGGGACAAAAATAGATATGACAAAGCATCCAAGAAATTCAATCTATCTCAAAATGCGTGATACCAAGCATTATGGTTCATTTATAAGCCTTTAATCAATGAGCACCAATGAACAATTAAGAATAATCATTTTAAATGGCCGATCAACTTGACATTTCCGAACTAATTAGTCCATAACTTTTGATTTACAACTCAGAATAACACAAATTCAAAGCCCACATTAAGCTAGCTCAATATTCTATCTTGTGACAAAATTTGAAACAAAAATAGATATGTCAAAGCGACCAAGTAATCCAATCAATCCAAAGCTGCGTGATGTAATGCATTGTGCTTCATTTATAAACCCTTACTCAATAAAGCATCAATGATCAATTTAGAATGATTATTTTAACAGGTCGATCAACTTGACATGCCAAGTTATCTAGGTTGTCCAAGCTAAATGGTAACAAAATTTGTGACAGAAATAGATACGACAAAGCATCCAAGTTATCCAATATATCCAAAACTTCGTCATGCCATGCATTGTGCTTTCTATATAAGCCTTTACTCAATGAGCACCAATGATCAGTTTAGAATGATCATTTTAACTGACCGATCAACTTGACATGTCCGCACTAAATCATCCGTAACTTTTGATTTAGAGCTCATAATGACACAAATCCAAATCAAACGTGAACCTAGCTTAGTTTTCTATATTGTGACAAAATTTGAAACAGAAATAGATTCGACAAAGCATCCAAGTAATCCAATATATTCAAAACTGCGCCATACCATGCATTGTGCTTCATTTATAAGCCTTTACTCAATGAGCATCAATTATCAGTTTAGAATGATAATTTTAATAGCCCGATCAACTTGACATATATGCACTATATTGTCCATAACTTCTGATTTATAACTCAGAATGACACAAATCCATAGCACACGTTAAGCTTGCTCTATTTTCTATATTGTGACAAAATTTGAGACAAAATAGATTCGACAAAGCATCCAAGTAATCCAATCTATCAAAAACTGTGTCACGCCATGCATTATGCTTCATTTATAAGGTTTTACTCAATGAGCATTAATGATTAGTTTAGAATGATCATTTTTAATTGGCCGATCAACTCGACATGTCAGCACTATATCGTCCGTAACTTTTTATTTATAGCTCAGGATGACACGAATCCAATGCCCACGTTAATTTAGCTCAATTTTCTATATTGTGACAAAATTTGAGACAAAAAAACATTCGACAAAGCATAGAAATAATCCAATCTATCCAAAACTGCGTCTTTCCATGCATTGTGCCTTATTTATAAGCCTTTACTCAATGAGCATCAATGATCAGTTTAGAATTATCATTTTAACTGGCTGATCAACTTGACATGTCCGCACTAAATCGTCCATAACTTTTGACTTAGAGCTCAAAATGACACAAATCCAAAGCACATGTTAACCTAGCTCAATTTTCTATATTGTGACAAAATTTGAGACAAAGTTAGATTCGACAAAGCGTCCTACTAATCCAATCTATCCAAAATTGCACTATGCATTGTGCTTCATTTATAAGACTTTACTCAATGAGCATCAATGATCTGTTTAAAATGATCATTTTAACTGCCCGATCAACTTGACATGTCTGCACTATATCGTCTGTAACTTCTTATTTATAACTCATAATGACACGAATCCAATGTCCACGTTAAGCTAGCTCAATTTCTATATTGTGACAAAATTTGAGACAAAAATAGATTCGACAAAGTGTCCAAGTAATCCAATCTACCAAAAACTGCATCTTTCCATGCATTGTCGTTTATTTATAAGCCTTTACTCAATGAGCATCAATGATCAGTTTAGAAGATCATTTTAACTGGCCGATCAACTTGACATGTCCGCACTAAATCGTCCGTAACTTTTTATTTAGAGCTCAGAATGACACAAATCCAACGCCCACGATAACCTAGCTCAATTTTCTATATTGTGACAAAATTTGCGACAGAAATAGTTCGAAAAACCATCCAAGTAATCCAATATATCCAAAACTGCGTCTTGCCAAGCATTGTACTTCATTAATAAGCATTTACTCAATGAGCATCAATGATTAGTTTAAAATGATTATTTTAACTCGTCGATCAACCTGACATTTCTACACTAAATCGCCCGGAACTTTAGATTTAGAACTCAAAATGACACAAATCCAAAGCCCACGTAAAGCTAGTTCAATTTTCTATATTGTGATAAAATTTGAGATAGAAATAGATTCAACAAAGCGTACAAGTAATGCAATCTATATGAAACTGCGTCTTGCCATGCATTGTGCTTCATTAATAAGCCTATACTCAATGAGCATCAATGATCAGTCTAGAATTATTATTTTAACTAGTCGATCAACTTGACATTTCTGCACTAAATCGTCCGTAAGTTTAGATTTAGAACTCAAAATGACTAAAATCCAAAGCCCACGTTAGGCTCGTTCAATTTTCTATATTGTGAAAAAATTTCATACCCGAAATTGATTCGACAAACCGTCCAAGTAAACCAATCTTTCCAAAACTGCTTCACGCCATGCATTGTGCTTTATTTATAAGCCTTTATTCAATAAACATCAATGATCAGTTTACAATGAACATTTTAACTGGTCGATCAACTTGACATGTCCGCACTAAATTGTTCGTAACTTTTGATTTAGAGCTCAGAATGACACAAATCCAAAGCCCACGTTAACCTAGCTCAATTTTCTATCTTTTGACAAAATTTGAGACCGAAATAGATTTGACAAATCCTCCAAGTAATCAAATTTATCCAAAACTGCATCATGTCATGCATTGGGCTTCATTTATAAGCCTTTACACAATGAGCATCAATGATCAGTTTAGAATGATCATTAACTACCTGAGCAACTTGACATGTCTGCACTATATCATCTGTAACTTTTGATTTATAACTCAGAATGACACGAATCCAAAGCCCACGTTAACTAGTTCAGTTTTCTATATTGTGACAAAATTTGAGATAGAAATAGATCAGACAAGGCGTCCAAGTAATCAATCTATCCAAAACTCCGTCTTGCCATGCATTGTGCTTTATTTATCAGCGTTTTCTTAATGAGCATCAATGATTAGTTTAGAATGATCATTTTAACTGGCCGATCAACTTGACATGTCCGCACGAAATCGTCCGTAACTTTTGATTTAGAGCTCAGAATGACACAAATCAAAGCCCATGTTAACCTAGCTCAATTTTCTATATTGTGACAAAATTTGAGACCGAATTAGATTCGACAAAGCATCCAAGTAATCCAATCTATCCCCAACAGCATCATGCCATGCATTGTACTTTATGTATAAGCCTTTACTCAATGAGCATCAATGATCAGTTTAGAATGATCATTTTAACAGGCCGATTAACTTGACATGTCTGCACTATGTCATCCGTACCTTTTCATTTACAACTCTGAATGACATGAACCAATGCCCACATTAAGCTAGCTCAATTTTCTATATTCTGACAAAATTTGAGACAAAAATAGATTACACAAAGCACCCAAGTAATCCAATCAATCCAAAGCTGCATCTTGTCATGCATTGTGCATTATTTATAATCCTTTACTCAATGAGCATCAATGATCAGTTTAGAATGATCATTTTAACTAGCTGATCAACTTGACATGTCCGCACTAAATCGTTTGTAACTTTTGATTTAGAGCTCAGAATGACACAAATCCAAAGCCCACGTTAACGTACCTCAATTTTCTATATTGTGACAAAGTTTGAGACAGAAATAGATTCCACAAAGCGTCCAAGTAATCCAATCTATCCAAAACTGCGTCTTGCCATGCATTGTGCTTCATTGATAAGCAAAACTGCGTCTTGCCATGTATTGTGCTTCATTAATAAGCCTTTACTAATTGAGCATCAATGATCAGTTTAGAATGTTTATTTTAACTGGTCAATCAACTTGACATGTTTGCACTAAATCGTCCGTAACTTTAGATTTAGAACTCAGAATGACACAAATCCAAAGCCCACGTTAACCTAGGTCAATTTTCTATATTCTGACGAAATTTGAGACAAAAAAGATTTGAGAAAGCATCCAAGTAATCCAATCTATCCAAAATTGTGTCTTACCATGCATTGTGCTTCATTAATAAACCTTAAATCAATGAGCATCAATGATCAGTTTAGGATGATTATTTTAACTGCCCTATAACCTTGACATTTCTGCACTATATCACCCGTAACTTTTGATTTATAACTCAGAATGACACGAATACAATGCCCATGTTAAGCTAGTTCAATTTTCTATGTTGTGACAAAATTTGAGACAAAAAGAGATTACACAAAGCATCCAAGTAATCCAATATATCCAAAACTGCATTTTGTCATGCATTGTGCTTTATTTATAATCCCTTACTCAATGAGTATCAATGATCAGTTTAGAATGATCATTTTAACTAGCTGATCAACTTGACATGTCCTCACTAAATCGTCCGTAACTTTTGCTTTTGAGCTAAGAATGAAACAAATCCAAAGCCCACGTTAACCTAGCTCAATTTTCTATACTGTGACAAAATTTGAGAGAAAAACAGATGTGGCAAAGCGTCCAAGTAATAGAATCTATCCAAAACTACGTCTTGCCATGCATTGTGCTTCATTAATAAGCCTTTACTCAATGAGCATCAATGATCTGTTTAGAACGATTATTTTCATTGGTCGATCAACTATACGTGTCTGCACTAAATTGTCCATAAACTTAGATTTAGAACTCAAAGTGACACAATCCAAAGCCCACGATAAGCTAGTTCAATTTTCTATATTGTCAAAAAATTTGAGACAGAAATAGATTCGACAAAGCATCCAACTAATCCATTCTATCCAGAACTGCGTCTTGCTATGCATTGTGCTTCATTAATAAGCCTTCACTCAATGAGCATCAATGATCAGTCTTGAATGACTATTTTAACTGGTCGATGACCTTGACAGTTCTACACTAAATCATCCGTAACTTTAGATTTAGAACTCAAAACGACACAAATCCAAAGCCTACATTAAGCTAGTTTAATTTTCTATATTGTGACAAAATTTGAGACCTAAAATATATTTGAGAAAGCGTCCAAGTAAACCAATCTATCCAAAACTGCGTCATGCCATGCATTGTGCTTTACTCAATGAGCAACAATCATCAGTTTAGAATGATCATTTTAACTGGCCGATTAACTTCACATGTCCACACTAAGTTGTCTGTAACTTTTGATTTAGAGCTCAGAATGACACAAATCCAAAGCCCACGTTAACCTAGCTCAATTTTCTATATTTTGACAAAATTTGAGATAAAAATAGGTTCGACAGTCCAAGCAATCCAATCTATCCAAAACTGTGTCTTGCCATGCATTGTGCTTCATTTATAAGCCTTTACTCAATGAGCATCAATGATCATTTTAGAATGATCATTTTAATTGGCCGATCAACTTGACATGTCTGCACTATATCATCCGTAACTTTTGATTTATAACTCAGAATGACACGAATCCAATGCCCACGTTAACTGGCTCAATTTTCTATTTTGTGACAAAATTTGAGACTGAAATAGATTCGACAAAGCATCCAAGTAATCCAATCTATCCAAAACTACGCCATGCCATGCGTTGTGCTTCATTTATAATTCTTTTCTCAATGAGCATTAATGATCAGTTTAGAATGATCATTTGAACTGGTTAATCCACTTGACATAAATGCACTAAATCGTCCATAGCTTTTGATTTATAGCTTAGAATGACACGAATCCAGTGTCCACGTTAAGCTAGCTCAAGTTTCTATATTGTGAAATTTTTTGAGACAAAAATAGATTCGACAAAGCGGACACGTAATCCAATATATCCACAACTGCGTCTTGCCATAAATTGTGCTTTATTTAGAAGCCTTTACTCAATGAGCATCAATGATCAGTTTAGAATGATCATTTTAATTGGCTGATCAACTTGACATCTCTACACTACATCGTCTGTAACTTTTGATGTAGAACTCAGAATGACACAAATCCAAAGCCCACGTTAACCTTCCTCTATATTCTATACTGTGTCAAAATTTGAGACAGAAATAGATTCGATAAAGCATCCAAATAAGCCAATCTATCCAAAACTGCGCCATGCCATGCATTGTGCTTCATTAATAAGCCTTTACTCAATGAGCATCAATGATCAGTCTAAAATGATTATTTTAACTGGTCGATCAACTTGACATTTATGCACTAAATTGTCCGTAACTTTAGATTTAGAACTCAAAATGACACAAATCCGAAGCCCATGTTAAGCGAGTTCAAGTTTCTATATTGCAACAAAATTTGAGACAGAAATAGATTCGACAAAGCGTCCAAGTAAACCAATCTATCCAAAATTGTGTCATGCCATGCATTCTGCTTTATTTATAAGCCTTTACTCAATGAGCATCAATGATCAGTTTAGAGTGATCATTTTAACTGGCTGATCAACTTCACATGTCCGCGTTAAATTGTCTGTAACTTTTGATTTAGAGCTCATAATGACATAAATCCAAAGCCCACATTAACCTAGCTCAATTTTCTATATTTTGACAAAATTTGAGACCAAAATAGATTCGACAAGGCGTCCAAGAAATCCAATCTATCCAAAACTGTGTCATGCCATGCATTGTGCTTGATTTAAAAGCCTTTACTCAATGAGCATCAATGATCAGTTTAAAATGACAATTTTAACTGGCCGATCAACTTGACATGTCTGCACTATATCGTCCGTAACTTTTGATTTATAACTAAGAATGACACGAATCGAATGCCCACGTTAGCCTAGCTCAATTTTCTATATTTTGACAAAATTTGATGCAGAAATAGATTCGACAAAGCGTCTAAGAATTCCAATCTATCCAAAACTGTATCATGCCATGCATTGTGCTTTATTTATCAGCCTTTACTCAATGAACAACAATGATCAGTTTAGAATGATCATTTTAACTGGGCGATCAACTTGACATATCTGCACTATATCGTTCGTAGCTTTTGATTTATAACTCAGAATGACACAAATCCAATGCCCACATTAAGCTAGCTCAATTTTCTATATTGTGACAAAATATGAAACAAAAATAGATTCGACAAAGGGGCCAAGTAATCCAATCTATCCAAAACTACGTCTTGCAATGCATGTGCTTTATTTATAATCCTATACTCAATGAGCATCAATGATCAGTTTAGAATGGTCATTTTAACTGGTCGATTAACTTGGCATGTCCGCGCTAAATCGTCCGTAACTATAGATTTAGAGCTCAGAAATACACAAATCCAAAGCCCACATTAACCTAGCTCAATTTTCTATTTTGTGACAAAATTTGAGACTGAAATAGATTCAACAAAGCATCCAAGTAATCTAATCTATCCAAAACTACGCCATGCCATATGTTGTGCTTCATTTATAATTCTTTACTCAATGAGCATCAATGATCAGTTTAGAATGATCATTTGAACTGGTCGATCCACTTGACATGTATGCACTAAATCGTCCATAACTTTTGATTTATAGCTTCGAATGACACGACTCCAGTGCCCACGTTAAGCTATCTCAAGTTTCTATATTGTGAAATTTTTTTAGACAAAAATAGATTCGACAAAGCGGACACGTAATCCAATATATCCAAGACTGCGTCTTGCCATAAATTGTGCTTTATTTAGAAGCCTTTACTCAATGAGCATAAATGATCAGTTTAGAATGATCATTTTAATTGGCCAATCAACTTGACATCTCTACACTACATCGCCTGTAACTTTTGATGTAGAACTCAGAATGACACAAATCCAAAGCCCACGTTAACCTAGCTCTATTTTCTATACTGTGTCAAAATTTGAGACAGAAATAGATTCGACAAAGCGTCCAAATAAGCCAATCTATCCAAAACTGTGCCATGCCATGCATTGTGCTTTATTAATAAGCCTTTACTCAATGAGCATCAATGTTCAGTCTAAAATGATTATTTTAATTGGTCAATCAACCTGACATTTATGCACAAAATTGTCCGTAACTTTAGATTTAGAACTCAAAATGACACAAATCCAAAGCCCACGTTAAGCGAGTTCAAGTTTCTATATTGTAACAAAATTTGAGACAGAAATAGATTCGACAAAGCGTCCAAGTAAACCAATCTATCCAAAACTGCGTCTTGCCATGCATTGTGCTTTATTTATAAGCCTTTACTCAATGAGCATCAATGATCAGTTTAGAATGATCATTTTAATTAGCCGATCAACTTGACATTTCTGCACTACATCGTCTGTAACTCAGAATGACACAAATCCAAAGCCCACGTTAACCTAGCTCAATTTTCTATACTGCGACAAAATTTGAGACAAAAATAGATGTGGCAAAGCATCCAAGTAATAGAATCTATCCAAAACTACGTCTTGCCATGCATTGTGCTTCATTAATAAGCCTTTACTCAATGAGCATCAATGATCTGTTTAGAATGATTATTTTCACTGGTCGATCAACTATACGTGTATGCACTAAATCGTTCGTAAAATTAGATTTAGAACTCAAAATGACACAATCCAAAGCCCACGATAAGGTAGTTCAATTTTCTACATTGTCAAAAAAATTTGAGATAGAAATAGATTTGACAAAGCATCCAACTAATCCATTCTATCCAGAATTCCGTCTTGCTATGCATTGTGGTTCATTAATAAGCCTTTACTCAATGAGCATCAATGATCAGTGTAGAATGACTATTTTAACTGGTCGATGACCTTGACATTTCTGCACTAAATCATCCGTAATTTAAGATTTAGAACTCAAAATGACACAAATCCAAAGCCCACATTAAGTTAATTCAATTTTCTATATTGCGACAAAACTTGAGACATAAATATATTCGAGAAAGCGTCCAAGTAAACCAATCTATCCAAAACTGCATCATGCCATGCATTGTGCTTTATTTATAAGCCTTTACTCAGTGAGCATCAATGATCAGATTAGAATGATCATTTTAACTGGCCGATCAACTTCACATGTCCGCACTAAGTGATCTGTAACTTTTGATTTAGAGCTCAGAATGACATAAATCCAAAGCCCATGTTAACATGGCTCAATTTTCTATATTTTGACAATCTTTGAGACAGAAATAGATTCGAAAAAGCGTCCAAGCAATCTAATCTATCCAAAACTGTGTCTTGCCATGCATTGTGCTTAATTTATAAGCCTTTACTCAATGAGCATCAATGATCAGTTAAGAATGATCATTTTAAGTGGCCGATCAACTTGACATGTATGCACTATATCGCCCGCAACTTTTGATTTATAACTCAGAATGACACGAATCCAATGCCCACGTTAACCTAGCTCAATTTTCTATATTCTGACAAAATTTGAGATAGAAATAGATTCGACAATGCGTCCAAGAATTCCAATCTATCCAAACCTGCGTCATGCCATGCATTGTGTTTTATTTATCTGCCTTTACTTAATGAGCATCAATGATCAGTTTAGAATGATCATTTTAACTGGCCGATAATCTTGGAATGTCTGCACTATATCGTCCGTAACTTTTGATTTACAACTCAGAATGACACAAATCCAATGCCCACATTAAGCTAGCTCAATTTTCTATATTGTGACAAAATTTGAGACAAAAATAGATTCCATAAAGCGTCCAACTAATCCAATCTATCCAAAACTGCGTCTTGCATGTATTATGCTTATTTATAAGCCTTTAATCAATGAGCATCAATGATCAGTTTAGAATGATCATTTTAACTGCCCGATAAACTTGACATGTCTGGACTATATCATCCATAACTTTTGATTTATAACTTAGAATCACACTAATCCAATGCCCACGTTAAACTAGCTCAATTTTCTATATTGTGACAAAATTTGAGACAAAAATAGATTCGACAAAGCGGCCAAGTAATCCAATCTATCCAAAACTGCGTCTTGCCATGCATTGTGCTTTATTTATAATACTTTACTCAATGAACATCAATGATCAGTTTAGAATGATCATTTTAACTGACCGATCAACTTGACATGTCCGCACTAAATCGTCTGTAACTATTGATTTAGAGCTCAAAAATACACAAATCCAAAGCCCACATTAACCTAACTCAATTTTCTATATGGTGACAAAATTTCAGACTGAAATAGATTCGATAAGGCGTTCAAGTTATCCAATCTATCCAAAACTGCGTCTTGCCATGCATTGTGCTTATAATCCTTTACTCAATGAGCATCAATGATCATTTTAGAATGATCATTTTTACTGGCCGATCAACTTCACATTTCCGCACTAAGTCGTCCGCAACTTTTAATTTAGAGCTCAGAATGACACAAATCCAAAGCCCACATTAACCTAGCTCAATTTTCTATAGTGTGACAAAATTTGAGACAAAAGAAGTTTTGACAAAGCGTTCAAGTTATCCAATCTATCGAAAACTACGTTTTGCCATGCATTGTGCTTCATTAATAAGCCTTTACTCATCAATGATCTGTTTAGAATGATTATTTTTACTGGTTGATCAACTATACGTGTCTGCACTAAATCGTCCGTATTTTTAGATTTAGACCTCAAAATGACACAAATCCAAAGCCCACGTTAACCTTGCTCTATTTTCTATAATGTGTCAAAATTTGAGACAGAAATAGATTCGACAAAGCGTCCAAATAAGCCAATCTATCCAAAACTGCGCCATGCCATGCATTGTGCTTCATTAAAAAGCCTTTACTCAATGAGCATCAATGATCAGTCTAAAATGATTATTTTAACAGGTCGATCAACTTGACATTTATGCACTAAATTGTCCGTAACTTTAGATTTAGAACTCAAAATGACACAAATCAAAAGCCCACGTTAAGCGAGTTCAAGTTTCTATATTGTAACAAAATTTGAGACAGAAATAGATTCGACAAAGCGTCCAAGTAAACCAATCTATCCAAAACTGTGTCATGCCACGCATTGTGCTTTATTTATAAGCCTTTACTTAATGAGCATCAACGATCAGTTTAGAATGATCATTTTAACTGCCCGATCAACTTCACATGTCCGCACTAATTTGTTCGTCACTTTTGATTTAGAGCTCAGAATGACACAAATCCAAAGCCCACGTTAACCTAGCTCAATTTTCTCTATTTTGACAAAATTTGAGACAGAAATAGATTCGACAAGGCGTCCAAGAAATCCAATCTATCCAAAACTGTGTCATGCCATGCATTGTGCTCCATTTATAAGCCTTTACTCAATGAGCATCAATGTTCAGTTTAGAATGATAATTTTAACTGGCCGATCAACTTGACATGTCTGCACTATATCGTCCCTAACTTTTGATTTATAACTCAGAATGACACGAATCCAATGCCCACGTTAGCCTAGCTCAATTTTCTATATTTTGACAAAATTTGAGGCAGAAATAGATTCGACAAAGCATCCAAGAATTCCAATCTATCCAAAACTGCATCATGCCATGCATTATGCTTTATTTATCAGCCTTTACTCAATGAGCAACAATGATCAGTTTAGAATGATCATTTTAATTCGGCGATCAACTTGGCATGTCTGCACTATATCGTTCGTAGCTTTTGATTTATAACTCAGAATGACACGAATCCAATGCCCACATTAACCTAGCTCAATTTTCTATATTGTGACAAAATTTGCGGCAAAAATAGATTCCACAAAGCGTCCAAGTAATCCAATCTATCTAAAACTGGGTCTTGCCATGCATTGTGCTTTATTTATAAGCCTTTACTCAATGAGCATCAATGATCAGTTTAGAATGATCATTTTAACTGCCCGATCAACTTGACATGTCTGCACTATATCATCCATAAATTTTGATTTATAACTTAGAATGACACGAGTCCAATGCCCACGTTAAACTAGCTCCATTTTCTATATTGTGACAAGATTTGAAACAAAAATACATTCGAAAAAGGGGCCATGTAATCCAATCTATCCAAAACTACGTCTTGCCATGCATGTGCTTTATTTATAATCCTATACTCAATGAGCATCAGTGATCTGTTTAGAATGATCATTTTAACTGGTCAATTAACATGGCATGTCCGCACTAAATCGTCTGTAACAATAGATTTAGAGCTCAGAAATACACAAATCCAAAGCACACATAAACCTAGCTCAATTTTCTATTTTGTGACAAAATTTGAGACTGAATTAGATTCAACAAAGCATCCAAGTAACAATCTATCCAAAACTATGCCATGCCATGCGTTGTGCTTCATTTATAATTCTTTACTCAATGAGCATCAATGATCAGTTTAGAATGATCATTTGAACTGGTCGATCCACTTGACATGTATGCACTAAATTGTCCATAACTTTTGATTTATAGCTTAGAATGACACGAATCCAGTCCCCACGTTAAGCTAGCTCAAGTTTCTATATTGTGAAATTTTTTGAGACAAAAATAGAATCGACAAAGTGGACACGTAATCCAATATATCCAAAACAGCGTCTTGCCATAAATTGTGCTTTATTTAGAAGCCTTTACTCAATGAGCATCAATGATCAGTTTAGAATGATCATTTTAATTGGCCGATCAACTTGACATTTCTACACTACATCGTCTGTAACTTTTGATGTAGAACTCAGAATGACACAAATCCAAAGCCCACGTTAACCTAGCTCTATTTTCTATACTGTGTCAAAATTTGAGACAGAAATAGATTCGACAAAGTGTCCAAGTAAACCAATCTATCCAAAACTGCGTCTTGCCATGCATTGTGCTTTATTTATAAGCCTTTACTTAATGAGCATCAATGATCAGATTAGAATGATCATTTTAATTGCCCGATCAACTTGACATCTCTGCACTACATCGTCTGTAGCACAGAATGACACAAATCCAAAGCCCACGTTAACCTAGCTCAATTTTCTATACTGTGACAAAATTTGAGACAAAAATAGATGTGGCAAAGCCTCCAAGAAATACAATCTATCCAAAACTACGTCTTGCCATGCATTGTGCTTCATTAATAAGCGTTTACTCAATGAGCATCTATGATCTGTTTAGAATGATTATTTTCACTGGTCGATCAACTATACGTGTCTGCACTAAATCGTTCGTAAAATTAGTTCAACTCAAAATGACACAAATCCAAAGCCCACGACAAGGTAGTTCAATTTTCTATATTGTCAAAAAATTTGAGACAGAAATAGATTCGACAAAGCATCCAACTAATCCATTCTATCCAAAACTACGTCTTGCTATGCATTGTGCTTCATTAATAAGCCTTTACTCAATGAGCATCAATGATAAGTCTAGAATGACTATTTTAACTGGTCGATGACCTTGACATTTTTGCACTAAATCATCCGTAACTTTAGATTTAGAAATCAAAATGACACAAATCCAAAGCCCACATTAAGCTAATTCCATTTTCTATATTGTGACAAAATTTGAGACATAAATATATTCGAGAAAGCGTCCAAGTAAACCAATCTATCCAAAACTGCGTCATGCCATGCATTGTGCTTTATTTATAAGCCTTTACTCAATGAGCATTAATGAACAGTTTAGAATGATCATTTTAACAGGCCGATCAACTTCACATGTCCGCACTAAGTTGTTTGTAACTTTTGATTTTGAGCTCAGAATGACACAAATCCAAAGCCCACGTTAACCTGGCTCAATTTTCTATATTTTATCAAAATTTGAGACAGAAATAGATTCGACAAAGCGTCCAAGCAATCCAATCTATCCAAAACTGTGTCTTGCCATGCATTGTGCCTCAATGAGCATCAATGATCAGTTTAGAATGATCATTTTAACTGGATCAACTTGACATGTCTGCACTATATCGCCCATAACTTTTGATTTATAACTCAGAATGACACGAATCCAATGCCCACGTTAACCTAGCTCAATTTTCTATATTTTGACAAAATTTGTGACAGAAATAGATTCGACAATGCGTCCAAGAATTCCAATCTATCCAAAACTGCGTCATGCTATGCATTGTGCTTTATTTATCTGCCTTTACTTAATGAGCATCAATGATAAGTTTAGAATGATCATTTTAACTGGCCGATAATCTTGGAATGTCTGCACTATATCGTCCATAACTTTTGATTTATTACTCAGAATGACACGAATCCAATGCCCACATTAAGCTAGCTCAATTTTCTATATTGTGACAAAATTTGAGACAAAAATAGATTCCACAAAGGGTCCAACAAATCCAATCTATCCAAAACTGCGTCTTGCATGCATTGTGCTTTATTTATAAACCTTTAATCAATGAGCATCAATGATCAGTTTAGAATGATCATTTTAACTGCCCGATCAACTTGACATGTCTGCACTATATCATCCATAACTTTTCATTTATAACTTAGAATGACACTAATCTAATGCCCACGGTAAACTAGCTCAATTTTCTATATTGTGACAAAATTTGAGACAAAAAGAGATTTGACAAAGCGGCCAAGTAATCCAATCTATCCATAACTGCGTCTTGTTATGCATTGTGCTTTATTTATAATAATTTACTCAATGAGCATCAATGATAAGTTTAGAATGATCATTTTAACAGACCGATCAACTTGACATGTCCGCACTAAATCATCTGTAACTATTGATTTAGTGCTCAGGAAGACAAAAATACAAAGCCCACATTAACCTAACTCAATTTTCTATATTGTGACAAAATTTCAGATAGAAATAGATTCGATAAAGCGTCCAAGTTATCCAATCTATCCAAAACTGTGTCTTGCCATGCATTGTGCTTTATTTATAATCCTTTACTCAATGAGCATCAATGATCAGTTTAGAATGATCATTTTAACTAGCCGATCAACTTCACATTTCCGCACTAAGTTGTCCGTAATATTTGATTTAGAGCTCAGAATGACACAAATCCAAAGCCCACATTAACCTAGCTCAATTTTCTATACTGTGAAAAAATTTGAGACAAAATTTTTTTTGACAAAGCGTTCAAGTTATCCAATCTATCCAAAACTACGTTTTGCCGTGCATTGTGCTTCATTAATAAGCCTTTACTCAATGAGCATCAATGATCTATTTAGAATGATTATTTTAACTGGCTGATCAACTATACGTGTCTGCACTAAATCGTCCGTAATTTTAGATTTAAAACTCAAAATGACACAAATCAAAAGCCCACGTTAAGCTAGTTCAATTTTCTATATTGTGAAAAAATTTGAGACACAAATAGATTCGACAAAGGATCCATGTAATCCATTCTATCCAAAACTGCGTCTTGCTATGCATTGTGCTTCATTAATAATTCTTTACTCAATGAGCATCAATGATCAGTCTAGAATGACTATTTTAACGGGTCGATGATCTTGACGTTTCTGCACTAAATCGTCCGTAACTTTAGATTTAGAACTCAAAATGACACAACTCCAAAGCCCACGTTAAGCTAGTTCAATTTTCTATATTCTGACAAAATTTGAAACAGAAATTGGTTTGAAAAAGCGTCCAAGTAAACCAATCTATCCAAAACTGCGTCATGCTATACATTGTGCTTTATTTATAAGCCTTTACTCAATGAGCATCAATGATCAGTTTAGAATGATCATTTTAACTGCCCGATCAACTTCACATGTCCGCACTAATTTGTCCGTAACTTTTGATTTAGAGCTCAGAATGACACAAATCCAAAGGCCACGTTAACCTAGCTCAATTTTCTATATTTTGACAAAATTTGAGACCGAAATAGATTCGACAAGGCGTCCAAGCAATCCAATCTATCCAAAACTGTGTCATGCCATGCATTGTGCTTCATTTATAAGCCTTTACTCAATGAGCATCAATGATCAGTTTAGAATGAGCATCAATGATCAGTTTAGAATGATCATTTTAACTGCCCGATCAACTTGACGTGTTTGCACTATATCATCCATAAATTTTGATTTATAACTTAGAATGACACGAATCCAATGCCCACGTTAAACTAGCTCCAATTTCTACATTGTGACAAAATTTGAGACAAAAATAGATTCGACAAAGGGGCCAAGTAATCCAATCTATCCAAAACTACATCTTGCCATGCATGTGCTTTATTTATAATCCTATACTCAATGAGCATTAATGATCAGTTTAGAATGATCATTTTAACTGGTCGATTAACTTGGCATGTCCGCACTAAATCGTCCGTAACTATAGATTTAGAGCTCAGAAATACACAAATCCAAAGGCCCACATTAACCTAGCTCAATTTTCTATTTTGTAACAAAATTTGAGACTGAAATAGATTCGACAAAGCATCCAAGTAATCCAATCTATCCAAAACTGTGTCATGCCATACGTTGTGCTTCATTTATAAGGCTTTACTCAATGAGAATCCATGATCAGTTAGAATGATCATTTTAACTGCCCGATACACTTGACATGTCTGCACTAAATCATCCGTAACTATAGATTTAGAACTCAAAATGACACAAATCCAAAGCCCACATTAAGCTAATTCAATTTTCTATATTGTGACAAAAATTGAGACATAAATAGACTCGAGAAAGCGTCCAAGTAAACCAATCTATCAAAAACTGCGTCATGCCATGCATTGTGCTTTATTTATAAGCCTTTACTCAATGAGTATCAATGATCAGTTTAGAATGATCATTTTAACTGGCAGATCAACTTCACATGTCCGCACTAAGTTGTCTGTAACTTTTAATTTAGAGCTCAGAATGACACAAATCCAAAGCCCACATTAACCTAAATCAATTTTCTATATTGTGACAAAATTTTAGACAGAAATAGATTCGATAAAGCGTCCAAGTTATCCAATCTATCCAAAACTGCGTCTTGCCATGCATTGTGCTTTATTCATAATCCTTTACTCAATGAGCATCAATGATCAGTTTAGAATGATCATTTTAACTGGCCGATCAACTTCACATTACCGCACTAAGTTGTCCGTAACTTTTGATTTAGAGCTCAGAAAATCAACTTCACATTACCGCACTAAGTTGTCCGTAACTTTTCATTTAGAGCTCAGAATGACACAAATCCAAAGCCCACATTAACCTAGCTCAATTTTCTATACTGTGACAAAATTTGAGACAGAAAAGATTTGACAAAGCGTTCAAGTTATCCAATCTATCCAAAACTACGTTTTGCCATGCATTGTGCTTCATTAATAAGCCTTTACTCAATGAGCATCAATGATCTGTTTCGAATGATTATTTTAACTGGTTGATCAACTATACGTGTCTACACTAAATCGTCTGTAATTTTAGATTTAGAACTCAAAATGACACAAATCCAAAGCCCACGTTAAGCTAGTTAAATTTTCTATATTGTGAAAAAATTTGAGACACAAATAGGATCCAAGTAATCCATTCTATCCAAAACTGCGTCTTGCTATGCATTGTGCTTCATTAATAAGCCTTTACTCAATGAGCATCAATGATAAGTCTAGAATGACTATTTTAACGTGTCGATGATCTTGACGTTTCTACACTAAATCGTCTGTAACTTTAGATTTAGAACTCAAAATGACACAAATCCAAAGCCCACGTTAAGCTAGTTCAATTTTCTATATTGTGACAAAATTTGAGACAAAAAGAGGTTCGAAAAAGCGTCCAAGTAAACCAATCTATCCAAAACTGTGTCATGCCATACATTGTGCTTTATTTATAAGCCTTTTCTCAATGAGCATCAATGATCAGTTTAGAATGATCATTTTAACTGCCCGAACAACATGACATGTCTGCACTATATCGTCCGTAACTTTTGATTTATAGCTCAGAATGACACGAATCCAATGCCCACGTTAGCCTAGCTCAATTTTCTATATTTTGACAAACTTTGAGGTAGAAATAGATTCGAAAAAGCATCCAAGAATTCCATTCTATCCAAAACTGCATCATGCCATGCATTGTGCTTTATTTGTCAGACTTTACTCAATGAGCAACAATGATCAGTTTAGAATGATCATTTTAACTCGGCGATCAACTTGACATGTCTGCACTATATCGTTCGTAGCTTTTGATTTATAACTCAGAATGACACGAATCCAATGCCCACATTAAGCTAGCTCAATTTTCTATATTGTGACAAAATTTGGGACAAAAATAGATTCCACAAAGCATCCAAGTAATCCAATCTATCTAAAACTGCGTCTTGCCATGCATTGTTCTTTATTTATAAGCCTTTACTCAATGAGCATCAATGATCAGTTTAGAATGAGCATCAATGATGAGTTTAGAATGATCATTTTAACTGGCCAATAACCTTGACATGTCCGCATTAAATTGTCTGTAACTTTTGATCTAGATCTCAAAATGACATAAATCCAAAGCGCATGTTAACCTAGCTCAATTTTCTATATATTGACAAAATTTGAGACAGAAATTCGACAAAACATCCAAGCAATCCAGTCAATCCAAAACTGCGTCATGCCATGCATTGTGCTTCATTGATAAGCCTTTACTTAATGAGCATCAATGATCAGTTTAGAATGATCATTTTAACAGGCCGATAAACTTGACATGTCTGCACTATATTGTCCGTAACTTTTGATTTATAACTCATAATGACCCAAATCCAATGCCCACGTTAAGCTAGCTCAATTTTCTATATTGTGACAAAATTTGAGACAAAAATAGATTCGAAAAAGTGTCCAAGTAATCCAATCTATCCAAAACTGCGTCTTGTCATGTATGTGCTTTATTTATAAGCCTTTACTCAATAAGCATCAATGATCAGTTTAGAATGATCATTTTCACTTACCGATCAACTTGACATGTATGCACAATATCGTCCATAACTTTTGATTTATAACTTCAAATTACACGAATCCAATGCCCACGTTAAAGTAGCTCAATTTTCTATATTATGACAAAATTTGAGACAAAAATAGATTCGAAAAAGTGTCCAATTAATCCAATCTATCAAAAACTGCGTTTTGCCATACATTGTGCTTTATTTATAATCCTTTACTCAATGAGTATCAATGATCAGTTCAGAATGATCTTTTTAACTGCCTGATGAACTTCACATGTCCGCACTAGTTTGTCCGTAACTTTTGATTTAGAGCTCAGAATGACACAAATGCAAACCCCACGTTAACCTAGCTCAATTTTTGATATTTTGAGACCGAAATAGATTCGACAAGGCATCCAAGCAATCCAATCTATCCAAAACTGTGTCATGCCATGCATTGTGCTCCATTTATAAGCCTTTACTCAATGAGCATCAATGATCAGTTTAGAATGATAATTTTAACTGGCCGATCAACTTGACATGTCTGCACTATATCGTCCGTCACTTTTGATTTATAACTCAGAATGTCACGAATCCAATGCCCACGTTAGCCTAGCTCAATTTTCTGTATTGTGACAAAATTTGAGGCAGAAATAGATTCGACAAAGCATCCAAGAATTCCAATCTATCGAAAACAGCACCATGCCATGCATTGTGCTTTATTTATCAGCCTTTACTCAATGAGCAACAATGATCAGTTTAGAATGATCATTTTAACTGGGCGATCAACTTGACATGTCTGCACTATATCGTTCGTAGCTTTTGATTTATAACTCAGAATGACACGAATCCAATGCCCACATTAAGCTAATTCAATTTTTTATATTGTGACAAAGCTTGAGACAAAATTAGATTACACAAAGCGTCCAAGTAATCCAATCTATCTAAAACTGCGTCTTGCCATGCATTGTGCTTTATTATAAGCCTTTACTCAATGAGCATCAATGATCAGTTTAGAATGATCATTTTAAAAGGCCGATCAACTTGACATGTCTGGACTATATTGTCCGTAACTTTTGATTTATAACTCATAATGACACGAATCCAATGCCCACGTTAAGCTAGCTCAATTTTCTATATTGTGACAAAAGTTGAGACAAAAATAGATTCGAAAAAGCGTCCAAGTAATCCAATCTATCCAAAACTGCGTGTTGTCATGTATGGGCTTTATTTATAAGCCTTTACTTAATAAGCATCAATGATCAGTTTAGAAAGATCCTTTTCACTGACCGATCAACTTGACATGTATGCACAATATCGTCCATAACTTTTGATTTATTACTTGGAATGACACGAATCCAATGCGCACGTTAAAGTAGCTCAATTTTCTATATTATGACAAAATTTGAGACAAAAATAGATTCGACAAAGTTTCCAATTAATCCAATCTATCAAAAACTGTGTATTGCCATATATTGTGCTTCATTTATAAGCCTTTACTCAATGAGCATCAATGATCAGTTTATAATGATAATTTTAACTGGCCGATCAACCTGACATGCCTGCACTATATCGTCCGTAACTTTTGATTTATAACTCAGAATGACACGAATCCAATGCCCACGTTAGCCTAGCTCAATTTTCTATATTTTGACAAAATTTGAGGCAGAAATATATTCGACAAAGCATCCAAGAATTCCAATCTATCCAAAACTGCATCATGCCATGCATTGTGCTTTATTTATCAGCCTTTACTCAATGAGCAACAATGATCAGTTTAGAATGATCATTTTAACTGGGCGATCAACTTGACATGTCTGCACTATACCGTTCATAGCTTTTGATTTATAACTTAGAATGACACGAATCCAATGCCCACGTTAACTATCTCCGTTTTCTATATTGTGACAAAATTTGAAACAAAAATAGATTCGACAAAGGGGCCAAGTAATCCAATCTATCCAAAACTACATCTTGCCATGCATGTGCTTTATTTATAATCCTATACTCAATGAGCATCAATGATCAGTTTAGAAAGATCATTTTAACTGCCCGATCAACTTCACATGTCCGCACTAATTTGTCCGTAACTTTTGATTTAGAGCTCAGAATGACACAAATCCAAAGCCCACGTTAACCTAGCTCAATTTTCTATATTTTGACAAAATTTGAGACCGAAATAGATTCGACAAGGCGTCCAAGCAATCCAATCTATCCAAAGCTGTGTCATGCCATGCATTGTGCTTCATTTACAAGCCTTTACTCAATGAGCATCAATGATCAGTTTATAATGATAATTTTAACTGGCCGATCAACCTGACATGTCTGCACTATATCGTCCGTAACTTTTGATTTATAACTCAGAATGACACGAATCCAATGCCCACATTAGCCTAGCTCAATTTTCTATATTTTGACAAAATTTGAGGCAGAAATATATTCGACAAAGCATCCAAGAATTCCAATCTATCCAAAACTACATCATGCCATGCATTGTGCTTTATTTATCAGCCTTTACTCAATGAGCAACAATGATCAGTTTAGAATGATCATTTTAACTGGGTGATCAACTTGACATGTCTGCACTATATCGTTCATAGCTTTTGATTTATAACTTAGAATGACACGAATCCATTGCCCATGTTAACTAGCTCTGTTTTCTATATTGTGACAAAATTTGAAACAAAAATAGATTCGACAAAGGGGCCAAGTAATCCAATCTATCCAAAACTACATCTTGCCATGCATGTGCTTTATTTATAATCCTATACTGAATGAGCATCAATGATCAGTTTAGAATGATCATTCTAACTGGTCGATTAACTTGGCATGTCCGCACTAAATCGTCCGTAACTATAGATTTAGAGCTCAGAAATACACAAATCCAAAGCCCACATTAACCTAGCTCAATTTTCTATTTTGTGACAAAATTTGAGACAGAAATAGATTCGACAAAGCATCCAAGTAATCCAATCTATCCAAAACTACGCCATGCCATGCGTTGTGCTTCATTTATAATTCTTTACTCAATGAGCATCAATGATTAGTTTAGAATGATCATTTGAACTGTTCGATCGACTTGACATGTATGCACTAAATCGTCCATAACTTTTGATTTATAGCTTAGAATTATACGAATCCAATGCCCACGTTAAGCTAGCTCAAGTTTCTATATTGTGAAATTTTTTGAGACAAAAATAGATTCGACAAAGCGGACACATAATCCAATATATCCAAAACTGTGTCTTGCCATAAATTGTGCTTTATTTAGAAGCCTTTACTCAATGAGCATCAATGATCAGTTTAGAATGATCATTTTAATTGGCCGATCAACTTGACAACTCTACACTACATCGTCTGTAACTTTTGATGTAGAACTCAGAATGACACAAATCCAAAGCCCACGTTAACCTAGCTCTATTTCTATACTGTGTCAAAATTTGAGACAGAAATAGATTCGACAAAGCGTCCAAATAAGCCAATCTATCCAAAACTGCGCCATGCCATGCATTGTGTTTCATTAATAAGCCATTACTCAATGAGCATCAATGATCAGTCTAAAATGATTATTTTAACTGGTTGATCAACTTGACATTTATGCACTAAATTGTCTGTAACTTTAGATTTAGAACTCAAAATGACACAAATCCAAAGCCCACGTTAAGCGAGTTCAAGTTTCTATATTGTAACAAAATTTGAGACATAAATAGATTCGACAATGCGTCCAAGTAAACCAATCTATCCAAAACTGCGTCATGCCATGCATTGTGCTTTATTTATAAGCCTTTACTCAATGAGCATCAATGATCAGTTTAGAATGATCATTTTAACTGGTTGATCAACTTAACCTATCCGCACTAAATCGTCTGTAACTTTTTATTTAGAGCTCAGAATGACACAAATCCAAAGCCCACGTTAACCTAGCTCAATTGTCTATATTGTGACAACATTTGGGACAAAAGTTGATTCGACAAAGGGTCCAAGTAATCCAATCTATCCAGACCTGCGTCATGCCATGCATTGTGCTCCATTTATAAGCCTTTACTCAATGAGCATCAATGTTCAGTTTAGAATGATAATTTTAACTGGGCGATCAACTTGACATGTCTGCACTATATCGTTCGTAGCTTTTGATTTATAACTCAGAATGATAGGAATCCATGCCCACATTAAGCTAGCTCAATTTTCTATATTGTGACAAAATTTGAGACAAAAATAGATTCCACAAAGCGTCTAAGTAATTGGCCGATCAACTTGACATCTCTACACTACATCGTCTGTAACTTTTGATGTAGAACTCAGAATGACACAAATCCAAAGCCCACGTTAACGTAGCTCTATTTTCTATACTATGTCAAAATTTGACACCGAAATAGATTCGACAAAGCGTCCAAATAAGCCAATCTATCCAAAACTGCGCCATGCCATGCATTGTGCTTCATTAATAAGCCTTCACTCAATGAGCATCAATGATCAGTCTAGAATGACTATTTTAACTGGTCGATGACCTTGATATTTTTGCACTAAATCATCCGTAACTTTAGATTTAGAACTCAAAATGACACAAATCCAAAGCCCACATTAAGCTAATTCAATTTTCTATATTGTGACAAAATTTGAGACATAAATAGATTGGAGAAAGCGTCCAAGTAAACCAATCTATCCAAAACTGCGTCATGCCATGCATTGTGCTTTATTTATAAGCCTTTACTCAATGAGTATCAATGATCAGTTTAGAATGATCATTTTAACTGGCCGATCAACTTCACATGTCCGCACTAAGTTGTCTGTAACTTTTGATTTAGAGCTCAGAATGACACAAATCCAAAGCCCACGTTAACCTGTCTCAGTTTTCTATATTTTCACAAAATTTGAGACAGAAATAGATTCAACAAAGCGTCCAAGCAATCTAATCTATCCAAAATTGTGTCTTGCCATGCATTATGCTTCATTTATAAGCCTTTACTCAATGAGCATCAATGATCAGTTTAGAATGATCATTTTAACTGGCCGATGAACTTGACATGTCTGCACTATATCGCCTGTAACTTTTTATTTATAACTCAGAATGACACGAATCCAATGCCCACGTTAACCTAGCTCAATTTTCTATATTTTGGAAAAATATGAGACAGAAATAGATTTGACAATGCGTCCAAGAATTCCAATCAATCCAAAACTGCGTCATGCTATGCATTGTGTTTTATTTATCTGTCTTTACTTAATGAGCATCAATGATCAGTTTAGAATGATCATTTTAACTGGCCGATAATCTTGGAATGTCTGCACTATATCGTCTGTAACTTTTGATTTATAACTCAGAATGACACGAATCCAATGCCCACATTTAGCTAGCTCAATTTTCAATATTGTGACAAAATTTGAGACAAAAATAGATTTAACAAAGTGTCCAACTAATCCAATCTATCCAAAACTGGGTCTTGCATGCATTGTGCTTTATTTATAAGCCTTTAATCAATGAGCATTAATGATCAGTTTAGAATGATCATTTTAACTGCCCGATCAACTTGACATGTCTGCACTATATCATCCATAAATTTTGATTAATAACTTAGAATGACACGAATCTAATGCCCACGTAAAACTAGCTCCATTTTCTATATTGTGACAAAATTTGAAACAAAAATAGATTCCACAAAGGGTCCAAGTAATCCAATCTATCCAAAACTACGTCTTGCCATGCATGTGCTTTATTTATAATCCTATACTCAATGAGCATCAATGATCAGTTTAGAATGATCATTTTAACTGGTCGATTAACTTGGCATGTCCGCACTAAATAGTCCATAACTATAGATTTAGAGCTCAGAAATACACAAATCCAAAGCTCACATTAACCTAGCTCAATTTTCTATTTTGTGACAAAATTTGAGACTGAAATAGATTCGACAAAGCATCCAAGTAATCCAATTTATCCAAAACTACACCATGCCATGCGTTGTGCTTCATTTATAATTCTTTACTCAATGAGCATCAATGATCAGTTTAGAATGATCATTTGAACTGGTAGATCCACTTGACATGTATGCACTAAATCGTCCATAACTTTTGATTTATAGCTTAGAATGACACGAATCCAGTGCCCACGTTAAGCTAGCTCAAGTTTCTATATTGTGAAATCTTTTGAGACAAAAATAGATTCGACAAAGCAGACACGTAATCCTATATATACAAAACTGCGTCTTGCCATAAATTGTGCTTTAATGAGCATCAATGATCAGTTTAGAATGATCATTTTAATTGGCCGATCAACTTGACATCTCTACACTACATTGTCTGTAACTTTTGATTTAGAACTCAGAATGACACAAATCCAAAGCCCACGTTAACGCAGCTCTATTTTCTATACTGTGTCAAAATTTGAGACAGAAATATATCCGACAAAGCGTCCAAATAAGCCAATCTATCCAAAACTGCGCCATGCCATGCATTGTGTTTCATTAATAAGCCTTCACTCAATGAGCATCAATGATCAGTCTAGAATGACTATTTTAACTGGTCGATGACCTTGATATTTCTGCACTAAATCATCCGTAACTTTAGATTTAGAACTCAAAATGACACAAATCCAAAGCCCACATTAAGCTAATTCAATTTTCTATATTGTGACAAAAATTGAGACATAAATAGACTCGAGAAAGCGTCCAAGTAAACCAATCTATCAAAAACTGCGTCATGCCATGCATTGTGCTTTATTTATAAGCCTTTACTCAATGAGTATCAATGATCAGTTTAGAATGATCATTTTAACTGGCAGATCAACTTCACATGTCCGCACTAAGTTGTCTGTAACTTTTAATTTAGAGCTCAGAATGACACAAATCCAAAGCCCACATTAACCTAAATCAATTTTCTATATTGTGACAAAATTTTAGACAGAAATAGATTCGATAAAGCGTCCAAGTTATCCAATCTATCCAAAACTGCGTCTTGCCATGCATTGTGCTTTATTCATAATCCTTTACTCAATGAGCATCAATGATCAGTTTAGAATGATCATTTTAACTGGCCGATCAACTTCACATTACCGCACTAAGTTGTCCGTAACTTTTGATTTAGAGCTCAGAAAATCAACTTCACATTACCGCACTAAGTTGTCCGTAACTTTTCATTTAGAGCTCAGAATGACACAAATCCAAAGCCCACATTAACCTAGCTCAATTTTCTATACTGTGACAAAATTTGAGACAGAAAAGATTTGACAAAGCGTTCAAGTTATCCAATCTATCCAAAACTACGTTTTGCCATGCATTGTGCTTCATTAATAAGCCTTTACTCAATGAGCATCAATGATCTGTTTCGAATGATTATTTTAACTGGTTGATCAACTATACGTGTCTACACTAAATCGTCTGTAATTTTAGATTTAGAACTCAAAATGACACAAATCCAAAGCCCACGTTAAGCTAGTTAAATTTTCTATATTGTGAAAAAATTTGAGACACAAATAGGATCCAAGTAATCCATTCTATCCAAAACTGCGTCTTGCTATGCATTGTGCTTCATTAATAAGCCTTTACTCAATGAGCATCAATGATAAGTCTAGAATGACTATTTTAACGTGTCGATGATCTTGACGTTTCTACACTAAATCGTCTGTAACTTTAGATTTAGAACTCAAAATGACACAAATCCAAAGCCCACGTTAAGCTAGTTCAATTTTCTATATTGTGACAAAATTTGAGACAAAAATAGGTTCGAAAAAGCGTCCAAGTAAACCAATCTATCCAAAACTGTGTCATGCCATACATTGTGCTTTATTTATAAGCCTTTTCTCAATGAGCATCAATGATCAGTTTAGAATGATCATTTTAACTGCCCGATCAACATGACATGTCTGCACTATATCGTCCGTAACTTTTGATTTATAGCTCAGAATGACACGAATCCAATGCCCACGTTAGCCTAGCTCAATTTTCTATATTTTGACAAACTTTGAGGTAGAAATAGATTCGAAAAAGCATCCAAGAATTCCATTCTATCCAAAACTGCATCATGCCATGCATTGTGCTTTATTTGTCAGACTTTACTCAATGAGCAACAATGATCAGTTTAGAATGATCATTTTAACTCGGCGATCAACTTGACATGTCTGCACTATATCGTTCGTAGCTTTTGATTTATAACTCAGAATGACACGAATCCAATGCCCACATTAAGCTAGCTCAATTTTCTATATTGTGACAAAATTTGGGACAAAAATAGATTCCACAAAGCATCCAAGTAATCCAATCTATCTAAAACTGCGTCTTGCCATGCATTGTTCTTTATTTATAAGCCTTTACTCAATGAGCATCAATGATCAGTTTAGAATGAGCATCAATGATCAGTTTAGAATGATCATTTTAACTGCCCGATCAACTTGACGTGTTTGCACTATATCATCCATAAATTTTGATTTATAACTTAGAATGACACGAATCCAATGCCCACGTTAAACTAGCTCCAATTTCTACATTGTGACAAAATTTGAGACAAAAATAGATTCGACAAAGGGGCCAAGTAATCCAATCTATCCAAAACTACATCTTGCCATGCATGTGCTTTATTTATAATCCTATACTCAATGAGCATTAATGATCAGTTTAGAATGATCATTTTAACTGGTCGATTAACTTGGCATGTCCGCACTAAATCGTCCGTAACTATAGATTTAGAGCTCAGAAATACACAAATCCAAAGCCCACATTAACCTAGCTCAATTTTCTATTTTGTAACAAAATTTGAGACTGAAATAGATTCGACAAAGCATCCAAGTAATCCAATCTATCCAAAACTGCGTCATGCCATACGTTGTGCTTCATTTATAAGGCTTTACTCAATGAGAATCCATGATCAGTTAGAATGATCATTTTAAGTGCCCGATACACTTGACATGTCTGCACTAAATCATCCGTAACTATAGATTTATAACTCAGAATGACACGAATCCAATCCCAACGTTAAGATAATTCAATTTTCTATATCGTGACAAAGCTTGAGACAGAAATATATTTGACAAAATGTCCACGTAATCCAATCTATCCAAAACAGTGTCATGCCTTCAATTGTGCTTCATTTATAAGACTTTACTCAATGAGCATCAATGATGAGTTTAGAATGATCATTTTAACTGGCCAATAACCTTGACATGTCCGCATTAAATTGTCTGTAACTTTTGATCTAGATCTCAAAATGACATAAATCCAAAGCGCATGTTAACCTAGCTCAATTTTCTATATATTGACAAAATTTGAGACAGAAATTCGACAAAACATCCAAGCAATCCAGTCAATCCAAAACTGCGTCATGCCATGCATTGTGCTTCATTGATAAGCCTTTACTTAATGAGCATCAATGATCAGTTTAGAATGATCATTTTAACAGGCCGATAAACTTGACATGTCTGCACTATATTGTCCGTAACTTTTGATTTATAACTCATAATGACCCAAATCCAATGCCCACGTTAAGCTAGCTCAATTTTCTATATTGTGACAAAATTTGAGACAAAAATAGATTCGAAAAAGTGTCCAAGTAATCCAATCTATCCAAAACTGCGTCTTGTCATGTATGTGCTTTATTTATAAGCCTTTACTCAATAAGCATCAATGATCAGTTTAGAATGATCATTTTCACTTACCGATCAACTTGACATGTATGCACAATATCGTCCATAACTTTTGATTTATAACTTCAAATTACACGAATCCAATGCCCACGTTAAAGTAGCTCAATTTTCTATATTATGACAAAATTTGAGACAAAAATAGATTCGAAAAAGTGTCCAATTAATCCAATCTATCAAAAACTGCGTTTTGCCAAACATTGTGCTTTATTTATTATCCTTTACTCAATGAGTATCAATGATCAGTTTAGAATGATCTTTTTAACTGCCTGATGAACTTCACATGTCCGCACTAGTTTGTCCGTAACTTTTGATTTAGAGCTCAGAATGACACAAATGCAAACCCCACGTTAACCTAGCTCAATTTTTGATATTTTGACAAAATTTGAGACCGAAATAGATTCGACAAGGCATCCAAGCAATCCAATCTATCCAAAACTGTGTCATGCCATGCATTGTGCTCCATTTATAAGCCTTTACTCAATGAGCATCAATGATCAGTTTAGAATGATAATTTTAACTGGCCGATCAACTTGACATGTCTGCACTATATCGTCCGTCACTTTTGATTTATAACTCAGAATGTCACGAATCCAATGCCCACGTTAGCCTAGCTCAATTTTCTGTATTGTGACAAAATTTGAGGCAGAAATAGATTCGACAAAGCATCCAAGAATTCCAATCTATCGAAAACAGCACCATGCCATGCATTGTGCTTTATTTATCAGCCTTTACTCAATGAGCAACAATGATCAGTTTAGAATGATCATTTTAACTGGGCGATCAACGTGACATGTCTGCACTATATCGTTCGTAGCTTTTGATTTATAACTCAGAATGACACGAATCCAATGCCCACATTAAGCTAATTCAATTTTTTATATTGTGACAAAGCTTGAGACAAAATTAGATTACATAAAGCGTCCAAGTAATCCAATCTATCTAAAACTGCGTCTTGCCATGCATTGTGCTTTATTTATAAGCCTTTACTCCATGAGCATCAATGATCAGTTTAGAATGATCATTTTAAAAGGCCGATCAACTTGACATGTCTGGACTATATTGTCCGTAACTTTTGATTTATAACTCATAATGACACGAATCCAATGCCCACGTTAAGCTAGCTCAATTTTCTATGTTGTGACAAAATTTGAGACAAAAATAGATTCGAAAAAGCGTCCAAGTAATCCAATCTATCCAAAACTGCGTGTTGTCATGTATGGGCTTTATTTATAAGCCTTTACTTAATAAGCATCAATGATCAGTTTAGAAAGATCATTTTCACTGACCGATCAACTTGACATGTATGCACAATATCGTCCATAACTTTTGATTTATTACTTGGAATGACACGAATCCAATGCGCACGTTAAAGTAGCTCAATTTTCTATATTATGACAAAATTTGAGACAAAAATAGATTCGACAAAGTTTCCAATTAATCCAATCTATCAAAAACTGTGTATTGCCATATATTGTGCTTTATTTATAATCTTTTACTCAATGAGCATCAGTGATCAGTTTAGAATGATCATTTTAACTGGCCGATCAACTTGACATGTCCGCACTAAATCTTCTGTAACTTTAGATTTAGAGCTCAGAAATACACAAATCCAAAGCCCACATTAACCTAGCTCTGTTTTTTATATTGTCACAAAATTTGATACAGAAATAGATTCGACAAAGCGTCCAAGTAATCCAATCTATCCAACACTGCGTCTTGCCATGCATTGTGCTTCATTAATAAGCCTTTACTTAATGAGCATCAATGATCAGTTTAGAATGATTATTTTAACTAGTCGATCAATTTGATATATCTGCACTAAATCGTCTGTAACTTTAGATTTAGAACTCAAAACGACACAAATCCAAAGCCTAGGTTAACCTAGTTCAATTTTCTATTTGTGACAAAATTGGAGACAGAAATAGATTCGACAAAGCATTCAAGTAATCCAATATATCCAAAACTAAGTAATGCCATGCATTATACTTTTTTATAAGCCTTTACTCAATGAGCATCAATGATCAGTTTAGAATTATAATTTTAACTGGCATATCAACTTGACATGTCTGCACTAAATTGTCCGTTACGTTTTATTTAGAGCTCAGAATGACACAAATCCAAAGTCCACGTTAACCTAGCTCAATTTTCTATATTGTGACAAAATCTGAGACATAAATATATTCGACAAAGGGTCCAAGTAATGCAATCTAGTCAAAACTGCGTCTTGCCATGCATTGTGCTTCATTAATAAGCCTTTACTCAATGAGCATCAATGATCAGTTTAAATTGATTATTTTAACTTCTCGATCAACTTGACATGTATGCACTAAATCGTTCGTAACTTTAGATTTAAAACTCAAAATGACACAACTCCAAAGCCCACGTTAAGCTTGTTCAATTTTCTATATTGTGACAAGATTTGAGACAGTAATACATTTGACAAAGTTTCCAAGTAATCCAATCTATATAAAACTGCATCTTGCCATGCATTGTTGTTCATTAATAAGCCTTTACCCAATGAGCATCAATGATTAGTCTAGAATGATTATTTTAACTGGTCGATCAACTTGACATGTCTGCACTAAATCGTCCGTAACTTTTGATTTTTCAGCTCAGAATGTCACAAATCCAAAGCCCACGCTAATCTCGCTCAATTTTTTATAACGTGACAAAATTTGAGACAGAAATAGATTCGACAAAGTGTCCAAGTGTTCCAATCTATCCAAAACAGCGTCATGCCATGCATTGTGCTTCATTTATAAGCCTTTACTCAATAATCATCAACGATCAGTTTAGAATGATCATTTTAACTGCCCGATCAACTTGACATGTCTGCACTATATCGTACGTAACTTTAGATCTAGAACTCAAATTGACAAAAAGCCAAAGCCCACGTTAGGCTAGTTCAATTTTCCATATTGTGACAAAATTGGAGACAGAAATAGATTCGACAAAGCGTCCAAGTAATCCAATCTATCCAAAACTGTGTCATGCCATGCATTATGCTTTATTTATAAGCCTTTACTCAATGAGCATCAATGATCAGTTTAGAATGATCATTTTAGAATGATCATTTTAACTGTCAGCTCAACTTGACATGTCCGCACTTAATTATCGGTAACTTTTGATTTAGAGCTCAAAATGACACAAATCCAAAGTCCATGTTGACCTAGCTCAATTTTCTATATTGTGACAAAATTTGAGAGAGAAATAGATTCGACAAAGGGTCCAAGTTATGAAATCTATCCAAAACTACGTCTTGCCATGCATTGTGCTTCATTAATAAGCCTTCACTCAATGAGCATCAATGATCAGTTTAAAATGATTATTTTACCAGCTCGATCAACTTGGTATGTCTGCACTAAATTGTCCGTAACTTTATATTTAAAACTCAAAATGACACAAATCCAAAGCCAACGTTAAGCTAGTTCAATTTTCTATATTGTGACAAAATTTGAGACAAAAATAGATTCGACAAAGCGTCCAAGTAATCCAATCTATCCAAAACTTCGTCTTGCCATGCATTGTGGTTCATTAATAGGCCTTACCCAATGAGCATCAATGATCAGTATAGAATGATTATTTTAACTGGTCGATCAATTTGATATGTTTGCACTAAATCGTCCGTAACTTTAGATTTAGAACCCAAAATGACACAAATCCAAAGCCCACATTAATTTAGATAAATTTTCTATAATGTGATAATATTTGAGACAGAAATAGGTTCGACATAGCGTCCAAGTAATCCAATATATCCAAAACAGCGTCATGCCATGCATTGTGCTTCATTTAAAAGCCTTTACTCAATAAGCATCAATAATCAGTTTAGAATGATCATTTTAATTGCCCGATCAACTTGACATGTGTGCACTATATCGTCCGTAACTTTTGATTTATAACTCAGAATGACACAAATCCAATTCCCACGTTAAGCTATCTAAATTTTCTATGTTATGACAAAATTTGAAAAACAAATAGATTCGAAAAAGCATCCAAGTAATCCAATCTATCCAAAACTGCGTCTTGCCTTTCATTGAGCTTTATTTATAAGCCGTTACTCAAGGAGCATTAATGATCAGATTAGAATGATCATTTTAACTGGCCGATCAACGTCACATGTCCGATTAAATCGTCCATAACTTTTGATTTAGAGCTTAGAATGACAGAAATCCTAATCCCCCGTTAACCTAGCTCAATTTTGAATATGGTGACAAAATTTAAGAAAGAAATAGATACGACAAACCGTCCAAGTTATCCAATCTATCCAAAACTTCGTCGATCAATTTGACATGTCTGCACTAAATCGTCTGTAACTTTAGATTTATAACACAAAATGACACGAACCCATTTCCCACGTTAAGCTAGCTCAATTTTCTATATTGTGACAAAATTTGAGACAAAAATACATTTGACAAAGCATCGAAGTAATCCAATCTATCCAAAACTGCGTCATGCCATGCATTGTGCTTTATTTATAAGCCATTACTCAATGAGCATCAATGATCTGTTTAGAATGGTCATTTTAACTGCCCGATCAACTTGACATGTCCGCACAAAATCATCCGTAATTTTTGATTTAGAGCTCAGAATGACCCAAAACAAAAGCCCACGTTAACATAACTCAATTTTCTATATTGTGACAAAATTCGAGACAGAAATAGATTCGACAAAGCGTCCAAGTAATCTAATCTATCCAATACTGCGTCTTGCCATGCATTGTGCTTCATTAATAAGCCTTTACTCAATGAGCATCAATGATTAGTTTAGAATTATTATTTTAACTGGTCGATCAACTTGACATGTCTGCACTAAATTGTCCGTATCTTTAGATTTAGAACTCAAAATGAAACAAATCCAAAGCCCACGTTAAGCTAGTTCAATTTTTGATATTGTAACAAAGTTTGATATAGAATTAGATTCGAAAAAGCGTACAAGTAATCCAATCTATGCAAAACTGCATCTTGTCATGCATTGTGCCTCTTTAATAAGCCTTTACTCAATGAGCATCAATGATTACTTTAGAATGATTATTTTAACTGGTCGATCAACTTGACATTCTGCACTAAATCGTGCATAACTTTAGATCTAGAACTCAAAATGACACAAATCCAAAGCCCACATCAAGCTAGTTCAATTTTCTGTATTGTGACAAAATTTCAGATAAAAATAGATTCGACAAAGCGTCCAAGTGATCCAATATATCCCAAACTGCTTCTTGCCATGCATTATGCTTCATTAATAAGCCTTTACTCAGTGAGCATCAATCATCAGTCTAAAATGATTATTTTAGCAGGCCGACCAACTTGACATGTTTGCATTAAATCATCCGTAACTTAAGATTTAGAACTCAAATGAACACAAATCCAAAGCCCACGTTAAGCCAGGTCAAATTTCTATATTGTGACAACATTTGAGACAGAAATTGATTCGACAAAGTGTCCAAGTAATCCAATCTATCCGAAAGACCGTCATGGCATGCATTGTGCTTAATTTATAAGTCTCTACTCAATGAACATCAATGATCAGTTTAGAATGATCATTTTTACTTGCCGATCAACTTGCCATATCCGCTTTAAATCATTCATAACTTTTGATTTAGAGCTCAGAATGACCCAAAACCAAAGCCCACGTTAACATAGCTCAATTTTCTATATTGTGACAATTTGGTACAGAAATAGATTCGACAAAGCGTCCAAGTAATCCAATCTATCCAACACTGCATCTTGTCATGCATTGTGCTTACTTAATAAGCCTTTACTCAATGAGCATCAATGACCAGTTTAGAATGATTATTTTAATTGGTCGAACAACTTAAAATGTCTGCACTAAATCATCAGTAACTTTAGATTTAGAACTCAAAATGACACAAATCCAAAGCCCACGTTAAGCTAGTACAATTTTCTTTATTATGACAAAATTTGAGGCATAAATAGATTTGAAAAACTGTCCAAGTAATCCAATCTATCCAAATTTGTGTCATCCATGCATTGTACTTCATTAATAAGCCTTTACTCAATGAGCATCAATGATCAGTTTAGAATATTTTTTTAACTCATCGATCAACTTGACATGTCTGGACTAAATTGTCCGTAACTTTAGATTTATAACTCAAAATGACACGAACCCATTGCCCACGTTAAGCTAGCTCAATTTTCTATATTGTGACAAAATTTCAGACAAAAATTGATTTGACAAAGCATCGAAGTAATCCAATTTATCCAAAACTACGTCATGCCATGCATTGTGATTTATTTATAAGCCATTACTCAGTGAGCATCAATGATCTGTTTAGAATGGCCATTTTATCTGGCCGATCAACTTGACATGTCCGCACAAAATCATCCATAACTTTGGATTTAGAGCTCAGAATGACCCAAAACAAAAGCCCACGTTAACCTAACACAATTTTCTATATTGTGACATAATTCGAGAATGAAATAGATTTGGCAAAGCGTCCAAGTAATATAATCTATCCAATACTGCGTCTTGCCATGCATTGTTCTTCATTAATAAGCATTTACTCAATGAACATCAATGATCAGTTTAGAATGATTATTTTAACTGGTCAATCAACTTGACATGTCTGCACTAAATTGTCCGTAACTTTAGATTTAGAACTCAAAATGACACAAATCCAAAGCCCACGTTAAGCTAGTTCAATTTTCTATATTGTGACAAAATTTGAGACAGAAATAGATTCAACAAAGGGTCCAAGTAATCCAATCTATCCAAATTTGCGTCAGGCCAAGCATTGTGCTTGATTTATAAGCCTTTACTCAATGAGTATCAATGATCAGTTTAGAATGATCATTTAAATGGCTGATCAACTTGACATATCCGCACGAAATCGTCTTTAACTTTTGATTTAGAGCTCAGCATGACACAAATCCAAAGCCCACGTTAACCTAGCTCAATTTTCTATACCGTGACAAAATTTGAGACAGAAATAGATTCGACAAAGGGTCCAAGTAATCCAATCTATCCAAAACTGAGTCACGCCATGTATTGTGCTTTATTTATAAGCCTTTACTAAATGAGTATCAATGATCAGTTTAGAATGATCATTTTAACTGGCCGATCAACCTACCATGTCCGCACTAAATCGTCCGTAACTTTTGATTTAGAGCTCAAAATGACCCAGAACCAAAGCCCACGTTAACCTAGCTCAATTTTCTATATTGTGACAGAATTTGAGACAGATATAGATTTGACAAAGCGTCCAAGTAATCCAATCAATCGAAAACTGCATCTTGCCATGCATTGTGCTTCATTAATAAGCCTTTACTCAATGAGCATCAATGATCAGTTTAGAATGATTATTTTAACTGGTTGATCAACTTGACATGTCTGCATTAAATCATCCATAACTTTAGATTTATAACTCAAAATGACACAAATCCAAAGCCCACGTTAAGTTAGTTCAATTATCTATATTGTGACAAAATTTGAGACAAAAATAGATTCGACAAAGCATCCAAGTAATACAATCTATCCAAAGTTGCGTCATGCCATGCATTGTTTTTTATTCATAAGCCTTTACTCAATGAGCATCAATGATCAGTTTAGAATGATCATTTTAACTGCCCGATCAACTTGACATGTCTGCCCTAAATTGTCCGTAACTTTTGATTTATAACTCGTAATGACATGAATCCAATGCCCACGTTAAGCTTGCTCAATTTTTATATTGCGACAAAATTTAAGACAAAAATAGATTCGACAAAGCATCCAATAAATCCAATCTATCCAAAACTGCGTGATGCCTTGCATTGTGCTTCATTTATAAGCCTTTACTCAATGATCATCAACGATCAGTTTAGAATAATCATTTTAACTGCCCGATCAACTTGACATGTCTGCACTATATCGTACATAACTTTTGACCTAGAACTCAAAATGACACAAATCCAAAGCCCACGTTAAGCTAGTTCAATTTTCTATATTGTGACAAAATTGGAGACAGAAATAGATTCGACAAAGCGTCCAAGTAATCCATTCTATCCAAAACTGCGTCATGCCATGCATTATGCTTTATTTATAAGCCTTTACTCAATGAGCATCAATGATGAGTTTAGAATGATCATTCTAACTGTCAGATCAACTTGACATGTACGCACTAAATTATCTGTAACTTTTGATTCAGAGCTTAGAATGACTCAAATCCAAAGCCCACGTTAACCGAGCTCAATTTTCTATATTGTGACAAAATTTGAGACAGAAATAGATTCGACAAAGGGTCCAAGTAATCCAATCTATCCAAAACTACGTCTTGCCATGCATTGTACTTCAATAATAAGCCTTTACTCAATGAGCATCAATGATCAGTGTAAAATGATTATTTTAACAGCTCGATCAACTTGATATGTCTGCACTAAATCATCCGTAACTTTAGATTTAAAACTCAAAATGACACAAATCCAAAGCCCACGTTAAGCTAGTTCAATTTTCTATATTGTGACAAAATTTGAGACGAAAGAAGATTCGACAAAGCGTCCAAGTAATCCAATCTATCCAAATTTGCGTCATGCCATGCATTGTGCTTGATTTATAAGCCTTTACTAAATGAGTATCAATGATCAGTTTAGAGTGATCCTTTTAAATGGCTGATCAACTTGACATATCCGCCCGAAATCGTCTGTAACTTTTTATTTTGAGCTCATAATGACACAAACCCAAAGCCCACGTTAACCTAGCTCAATTATCTATACTGTGACAAAAGTTAAGACAGAAATAGATAATACAAAGCATCCAAGTAATCCAATCTATCCAAAACTGCGTCACGCTCTGTATTGTGCTTTATTTATAAGCCTTTACTCAATGAGTATCAATGATCAATTTAGAATGATCATTTTAACTGGCCGATCAACCTACCATGTCCGCACTAAATCGTTAGTAACTTTTGATTTAGAGCTCAAAATGACCCAGAACCAAAGCCCACGTTAACCTAGCTCCATTTTCTCTATTGTGACAGAATTTGAGACAGAAATAGATTTGACAAAGCATCCAAGTAATCCAATCTATCCAAAACTGTGTCTTGCCATGCATTGTGCTTCATTAATAAGCCTTTACTCAATGAACATCAATGATCAGTTTAGAATGATTATTTTAACTGGTCGATCAACTTGACATGTCTGTATTAAATCGTCCGTAACTGTAGATTTATAACTCAAAATGACACAAATCCAAAGCCCACGTTAAGTTATTTCAATTATCTATATTGTGACAAAATTGGAGACAAAAATAGATTCGACAAATCATCCAAGCTATACAATCTATCCAAAATTGCGTCATGCCATGCATTGTTGTTTATTCATAAGCCTTTACTCAATGAGCATCAATGATCGGTTTAGAAGGATCATTTTAACTGCCTGATCAACTTGACATGTCTGCCCTAAATTGTCCGTAACTTTTGATTTATAGCTCATAATGACATGAATCCAATGCCCACGTTAAGCTTGCTCAATTTCTATATTGCGACAAAATTTAAGACAAAAATAGATTCGACAAAGCATCCAATTAATCCAATCTATCAAAAACTGCATCATGCCTTGCATTGTGCTTCATTTATAAGCCATTACTCAATGAGCATCAATAATCAATTTAGAATGATCATTTTAATTGGCCAACCAACTTGACATGTCTGCACTTAATCGTCCATAACTTTTGATTTAGATCTCAGAATAATACAAATCCAAAGCCCACGTTAATCTAGCTCAATTTTCTATATTATGACAAAATTTGAGACTGAAATAGATTCGACAAAGCATCCAGATTATCCAATCTATCCACAACTGCATCTTGCCATGAATTGTGCTTTATTAATAAGCCTTTACTCAATAAGTATCAATGATCAGTTTAGAATGATTATTTTAACTAGTCGATCAACTTGACATGTCTACACTAAATTGTCCGTAACTTTAGATTTAGAACTCAAAGTGACACAAATCCAAAGCCCACATTAAGCTAGTTTAATTTTCTATATTGTGACAAAATTTGAGACAGAAATAGATTCAACAAAGGGTTCAAGTAATCCAATCTATCCAAATTTGCGTCATGCCATGCATTGTGCTTAATTTATAAGCCTTTACTCAATGAGTATCTATGATCAGTTTAGAATGATCATTTTAAATGGCTGATCAACCTGACCTATCCGCACTAAATCGTCTGTAACTTTTGATTTAGAGCTCAGAATGACACAAATCCAAAGCCCACGTTAACCTAGCTCAATTGTCTATATTGTGACAACATTTGGGACAAAAGTTGATTCGACAAAGGGTCCAAGTAATCCAATCTATCCAGACCTGCGTCATGCCATGCATTGTGCTTTATTTATAAGCCTTTACTCAATGAGCATCAATGATAGGTTTAGAATGATCATTTCAATTGGCCGATCAACTTGACATGTCCACACTAAATCATCCAAAATTTTTTGTTTAGAGATCATAATCACCAAAAACCAAAGCCCACGTTAACCTAGCTCAATTTTTTATATTGTGACAGAATTTGTGACAGAAATAGATTATAGAAAGCGTCCAAGTAATCCAATCTATCCAAAACTGCGTCACGCCATGTATTGTGCTTTATTTATAAGCCTTTACTCAATCAGTATCAATGATCAGTTTAGAATGATCATTTTAACTGGCCGATCAACCTACCATGTCCGCACTAAATCGTCAGTAACTTTTCATTTAGAGCTCAATATGACCCAAAACCAAAGCCCACGTTAACATAGCTCAATTTTCTATATTGTGACAGAATTTGAGACATAAATAGATTTGACAAAGCGTCCAAGTAATCCAATCTATCCAAAACTCCATCTTGCCATGCATTGTGCTTCATTAATAAGTCTTTACTCAATGAGCATCAATGATCAGTTTAGAATCATTATTTTAACTGGTCGATCAACTTGACATGTCTGCATTAAATCGTCCGTAACTTTAGATTTATAACTCAAAATGAAACAAATCGAAAGCCCACGTTAAGTTAGTTCAGTTATCTATATGTGACAAAATACAAGACGAAAATAGATTTGACAAAGCATCCAAGTTATACAATCTATCCAAAATTGTGTCATGCCATGCATTGTTTTTTATTCATAAGCCTTTACTCAATGAGCATCAATGATCAGTTTAGAATGATCATTTTAACTGCCCGATCAACTTGACATGTCTGCCCTAAATTGTCCGTAACTTTTGATTTATAGCTCGTAATGACATGAATCCAATGCCCACGTTAAGCTTGCTCAATTTTTATATTGTGACAAAATTTAAGACAAAAATAGATTCGACAAAGCATCCAATAAATCCAATCTATCCAAAACTGCGTGATGCCTTTCATTGTGCTTCATTTATAAGCCTTTACTCAATGATCATCAACGATCAGTTTAGAATAATCATTTTAACTGCCCGATCAACTTGACATGTCTGCACTATATCGTACATAACTTTAGACCTAGAACTCAAAATGACACAAATCCAAAGCCCATGTTAAGCTAGTTCAATTTTCTATATTGTGACAAAATTGGAGACAGAAATAGATTCGACAAAGCGTCCAAGTAATCCATTCTATCCAAAACTGCGTCATGCCATGCATTATGCTTTATTTATAAGCCTTTACTCAATGAGCATCAATGATCAGTTTAGAATGATCATTCTAACTGTCAGATCAACTTGACATGTACGCACTAAATTATCTGTAACTTTTGATTCAGAGCTTAGAATGACTCAAATCCAAAGCCCACGTTAACCGAGCTCAATTTTCTATATTGTGACAAAATTTGAGACAGAAATAGATTCGACAAAGGGTCCAAGTAATCCAATCTATCCAAAACTACGTCTTGCCATGCATTGTGCTTCAATAATAAGCCTTTACTCAATGAGCATCAATGATCAGTGTAAAATGATTATTTTAACAGCTCGATCAACTTGATATGTCTGCACTAAATCATCCGTAACTTTAGATTTAAAACTCAAAATGACACAAATCCAAAGCCCACGTTAAGCTAGTTCAATTTTCTATATTGTGACAAAATTTGAGACGAAAGAAGATTCGACAAAGCGTCCAAGTAATCCAATCTATCCAAATTTGCGTCATGCCATGCATTGTGCTTGATTTATAAGCCTTTACTAAATGAGTATCAATGATCAGTTTAGAGTGATCCTTTTAAATGGCTGATCAACTTGACATATCCGCCCGAAATCGTCTGTAACTTTTTATTTTGAGCTCATAATGACACAAACCCAAAGCCCACGTTAACCTAGCTCAATTTTCTATACTGTGACAAAAGTTGAGACAGAAATAGATAATACAAAGCATCCAAGTAATCCAATCTATCCAAAACTGCGTCACACTCTATATTGTGCTTTATTTATAAGCCTTTACTCAATGAGTATCAATGATCAATTTAGAATGATCATTTTAACTGGCCGATCAACCTACCATGTCCGCACTAAATCGTTAGTAACTTTTGATTTAGAGCTCAAAATGACCCAGAACCAAAGCCCACGTTAACCTAGCTCCATTTTCTCTATTGTGACAGAATTTGAGACAGAAATAGATTTGACAAAGCATCCAAGTAATCCAATCTATCCAAAACTGTGTCTTGCCATGCATTGTGCTTCATTAATAAGCCTTTACTCAATGAACATCAATGATCAGTTTAGAATGATTATTTTAACTGGTCGATCAACTTGACATGTCTGTATTAAATCGTCCGTAACTGTAGATTTATAACTCAAAATGACACAAATCCAAAGCCCACGTTAAGTTATTTCAATTATCTATATTGTGACAAAATTGGAGACAAAAATAGATTCGACAAATCATCCAAGCTATACAATCTATCCAAAATTGCGTCATGCCATGCATTGTTGTTTATTCATAAGCCTTTACTCAATGAGCATCAATGATCGGTTTAGAAGGATCATTTTAACTGCCTGATCAACTTGACATGTCTGCCCTAAATTGTCCATAACTTTTGATTTATAGCTCATAATGACATGAATCCAATGCCCACGTTAAGCATGCTCAATTTCTATATTGCGACAAAATTTAAGACAAAAATAGATTCGACAAAGCATCCAATTAATCCAATCTATCAAAAACTGCATCATGCCTTGCAGTGTGCTTCATTTATAAGCCATTACTCAATGAGCATCAATAATCAATTTAGAATGATCATTTTAATTGGCCAACCAACTTGACATGTCTGCACTAAATCGTCCATAACTTTTTATTTAGATCTCAGAATAATACAAATCCAAAGCCCACGTTAATCTAGCTCAATTTTCTATATTATGACAAAATTTGAGACTGAAATAGATTCGACAAAGCATCCAGATTATCCAATCTATCCACAACTGCGTCTTGCCATGAATTGTGCTTCATTAATAAGCCTTTACTCAATAAGTATCAATGATCAGTTTAGAATGATTATTTTAACTAGTCGATCAACTTGACATGTCTACACTAAATTGTCCGTAACTTTAGATTTAGAACTCAAAATGACACAAATCCAAAACCCACGTTAAGCTAGTTTAATTTTCTATATTGTGACAAAATTTGAGACAGAAATAGATTCAACAAAGGGTTCAAGTAATCCAATCTATCCAAATCGTCATGCCATGCATTGTGCTTAATTTATAAGCCTTTACTCAATGAGTATCAATGATCAGTTTAGAATGATCATTTTAAATGGCTGATCAACTTGACCTATCCGCACTAAATCGTCTGTAACTTTTGATTTAGAGCTCAGAATGACACAAATCCAAAGCCCACGTTAACCTAGCTCAATTGTCTATATTGTGACAACATTTGGGACAAAAGTTGATTCGACAAAGGGTCCAAGTAATCCAATCTATCCAGACCTGCGTCATGCCATGCATTGTGCTTTATTTATAAGCCTTTACTCAATGAGCATCAATGATAGGTTTAGAATGATCATTTCAATTGGCCGATCAACTTGACATGTCCACACTAAATCATCCAAAATTTTTTGTTTAGAGATCATAATCACCAAAAACCAAAGCCCACGTTAACCTAGCTCAATTTTTTATATTGTGACAGAATTTGTGACAGAAATAGATTATAGAAAGCGTCCAAGTAATCCAATCTATCCAAAACTGCGTCACGCCATGTATTGTGCTTTATTTATAAGCCTTTACTCAATCAGTATCAATGATCAGTTTAGAATGATCATTTTAACTGGCCGATCAACCTACCATGTCCGCACTAGATCGTCTGTAACTTTTCATTTAGAGCTCAATATGACCCAAAACCAAAGCCCACGTTAACCTAGCTCAATTTTCTATATTGTGACAGAATTTGAGACATAAATAGATTTGACAAAGCGTCCAAGTAATCCAATCTATCCAAAACTCCGTCTTGCCATGCATTGTGCTTCATTAATAAGTCTTTACTCAATGAGCATCAATGATCAGTTTAGAATGATTATTTTAACTGGTCGATCAACTTGACATGTCTGCATTAAATCGTCCGTAACTTTAGATTTATAACTCAAAATGAAACAAATCGAAAGCCCACGTTAAGTTAGTTCAGTTATCTATATGTGACAAAATACAAGACAAAAATAGCTTTGACAAAGCATCCAAGTTATACAATCTATCCAAAATTGCGTCATGCCATGCATTGTTGTTTATTCATAAGCCTTTACTCAATGAGTATCAATGATCAGCTAAGAATGATCATTTTAAATGGCTGATCAACTTGACATATCCGCACTAAATCGTCTGTAACTTTTGATTTAGAGCTCAGAATGACACAAATCCAAAGCCCACGTTAACCTAGCTCAATTGTCTATATTGTGACAACATTTGGGACAAAAGTTGATTCGACAAAGGGTCCAAGTAATCCAATCTATCCAGAACTGCGTCATGCCATGCATTGTGCTTTATTTTTAAGCCTTTACTCAATGAGCATCAATGATCAGTTTAGAATGATCATTTTAATTGGCCGATCAACTTCACATGTCCACACTAAATCATCCAAAATTTTTTGTTTAGAGCTCATAATGACCAAAAACGAAAGCCCACGTTAACCTAGCTCAATTTTTTATATTGTGACAAAATTTGAGACAGAAATAGATTATACAAAGCATCCAAGTAATCCAATCTATCCAAAACTGCATCACGCCATGTATTGTGCTTTATTTATAAGCCTTTACTCAATCAGTATCAATGATCAGTTTAGAATGATCATTTTAACTGCCCGATCAACCTACCATGTCCGCACTAAATCTCTGTAACTTTTCATTTAGAGCTCAAAATGACCCAGAACCAAAGCTCACGTTAACCTAGCTCAATTTTCTATATTGTGACAGAATTTGAGACATAAATAGATTTGACAAAGCGTCCAAGTAATCCAATCTATCCAAAACTCAGTCTTGCCATGCATTGTGCTTCATTAATAAGCCTTTACTCAATGAGCCTCAATGATCAGTTTAAAATAATTATTTTAACTGGTCGATCAACTTGACATGTCTGCACTAAATCGTCCGTAATTTTAGATATAAAATTCAAAATGACACAAATCCAAAGCCCACGTTAAGCTAGTTCAATTTTCTACATTGTGACAAAATTTGAGACAGAAATAGATTCGACAAAGCATACAAGTAATCCAATCTATCTAAAACTACGTCTTGCCATGCATTGTGGTTCATTAATAAGCCTTTACCCAATGAGCATCAATGATCAGTCTAGAATGATTATTTTAACTTGTCGATCAACTTGACACGTCTGCACTAAATCGTACGTAACTTTAGATGTAGAACCCAAAATGACCCAAATCCAAATCCAACGTTAATCTAGGTCAATTGTATATCTCGTGACAAAATTTGAGGTAGAAATAGATTCGACAAATCATCCAAGTAATCCAATCTACCCAAAACTGCGTCATGCCAGGCATTGTGCTTTATTTATAAGCCTTTACTCAATGAGTATCAATTATCAGTTTAAAATGATCATTTTAACTGGCCGATCAACATGACATGTTCGCACTAAATCGTGAGTAACTTTTGATTTTGAGCTCAGAATGACACAAATCCAAAGCCCACACTAATCCCGCTCAATTTTCTATAATGTGACAGGATTTGAGACAGAAATAGATTCGACAAAGCGTCCAAGTAGACAGAAATAGATTCGACAAAGCGTCCAAGTAATCCAATCTATCCAAAATAGCATCAAGCCATGCATTATGCTTCATTTATAAGCCTTTACTCAATGACCATCAATGATCAGGTTAGAATGATCATTTTAACTACCCGATCAACTTGACATGTCTGCACTATATCATCCGTAACTTTTGATTTATGCTCAGAATCACACGAATCCAATTCCCACGTCAAGCTAGCTATATTGCTATATTGTGACAAAATTTGAGACAAAAACAGATTCGAAAAAGCATCCAAATAATCCAATCTATCCAAAACTGCGTCTTGCCATGCATTGTGCTTTATTTATAAGCCGTTACTCAAGGAGCATCAATGATCAGTTTAGAATGATCATTTCAAATGGCCAATCAACGTGACATGTCCGATTAAATCGTCCATAACTTTTGATTTAAAGCTTAGAATGAAAGAAATCCAAAGCCCACGTTAACCTAGCTCAATTTTCAATATGGTGACAAAATTTGAGACAGAAATAGATACGACAAAGCGTCCAAGTTATCCAATATATCCAAAACTTCGTCATGCCATGCATTGTGCTTTATTCATAAGCCTTTACTCAGTGAGCATCAATGATCAATTTAGAATGATTATTTTAACTGGTTGATCAACTTGACATGTCTGCACTAAATCGTGCATAACTTTAGATTTAGAAATCAAAATGACACAAATCCAAAGCCCACATTAAGCTAGCTTAGTTTTTGATATTGTGACAAAATTTGATACAGAAATAGATTCGACAAAACATCCAAGTAATCCAATATATCCAAAACTGCATCTCGCCATGCATTGTGCCTCATTAATAAGCCTTTACTCAATGAGCATCAATGATTAGTTTAGAATGATTATTTTAACTGGTCGATCAACTTGACATGTCTACACTAAATCGTCCATAACTTTAGATCTAAAACGCAAAATGACACAAATCCAAAGCCCACGTTAAGCTAGTTCAATTTTCTATATTGTGACAAAATTTGAGACAGAAAAAGATTCGACAAAGAGTCCAAGTAATTTAATATATCCAAAACTGCGTCCGGCCATGCATTGTGCTTCATTTATAATCCTTTACTCAATGAGCATCAATGATCAGTTTAGAATGATCATTTTAACAGGCCGATCAACATGACATTTCCGCACTAAATCATCCGTAACTTTAGATTTAGATCTCGGAAATACACAAATCCAAACCCCACATTAACCTAGCTCAATTTTCTATATTGTCACAAAATTTGATACAAAAATAGATTCGAAAAAGCGTCCAAGTTATCCAATCTATCCAAAACTGCGTCTTGCCATGCATTGTGCTTCATTAATAAGCCTTTACTCAATGAGCATGAATGATCAGTTTATAATGATTATTTTAACTGGTCGATCAACTTGACATATATGCACTAAATTGCACGTACCTTTATATTTAGAACTCAAAATGACACAAATCCAATGCCCACATTATGCTAGTTCAATTTTCTATATTGTGACCAAATTCAAGACAAAAAATAGATTCGACAAAGCATCCAAGTAATCCAATCTATCCAAAAAGCGTCATGCCATGCATTATGATTTGTTTATAATCCTTTACTCAATGAGCATCAATGTTCAGTTTAAAATAATCATTTTAACTGGAAGATCAACTTGACATGTCCTCACCAAATTATCCGTAACTTTAGATTTAGAGCTCAAAATGACACAAATCCAAAGCTCACGTTAAGCTAGCTCAATTTTCTATATTGTGGCAAAGTTTGAGACAGAAATAGATTTGACAAAGGGTCCAAGTAATGCAATCTATCCAAAACTGCGTCTTTCCATGCATTGTACTTCATTAATAAGCCTTTACTCAATGAGCATCAATGATCAATTTAAAATGATTATTTTAACTGGTCGATCTACTTGACTTGTCTGCACTAAATCGTCTGTAACTTTAGATTTAAAACTCAAAATGACACAAATTCAATTCCCACGTTAAGCTAGTTCAATTTTCTATATTGTGAAAAAATTTGAGACAGAAATAGATTTAACAAAGCGTCCAAGTAATCCAATCTATCCAAAACAACGTCATGCCGTGCATTGTGCTTCATTTATAAGCCTTTACTCAATGAGCATCAATGTTCAGTTTAGAATGATCATTTTAACTGCCCGATCAACTTGACATATTTGCACTATATCGTCCGTAACTTTTTAGTTATAACTCAGAATCACACGAATCCAATTCCCACGTTAAGCTAGCTCAATTTTCTATATTGTGACAAAATTTGAGACAAAAGTTGATTCGAAAAAGCATTCAAGTAATCCAATCTATCCAAAACTGCGTCTTGCCATGCATTGTGCTTTATTTATAAGCCGTTACTCAAGGAGCATGAGTGATCAGTTTAGAATGATCATTTCAACTGGCCAATCAACGTGACATGTCCGATTATATCGTCCATAACTTTTGATTTATAGTTTAGGATGACAAAAATCCAAAGCCCACGTTAACCTAGCTTAATTTTCAATACGGTGACAAAATTTGAGACACAAATAACTACGACAAAGCGTCCAATTTATCAAATCTATCCAAAACTTCGTCATGCCATGCATTGTGCTTTATTTATAAGCCTTTACTCAATGAGCATCAATGATCAGTTTAGAACGATTATTTTAACTGGTCGATCAGCATGACATGTCTGCAATAAATCGTCCATAACTTTAGATTTAGAACTAAAAATGGCACAAATCCAAAGCCCATGTTAAGCTAGCCCAATTTTCGATATTGTGACAAAATTTGATACAGAAATAGATTCGACAAAGCGTCCAAGTAATCCAATCTATCCGAAACTGCATCTTGCCATGCATTGTGCCTCATTAATAAGCCTTTACTCAATGAGCATCAATGATTAGTTTAGAATGATTATTTTACCTGGCCGATAACCTTGACATGTCTGCACTAAATCGTCCATAACTTTAGATCTAGTACTCAAAATGACACAAATCCAAAGCCCACGTTAACCTAGTTCAATTTTCTATATTGTGACAAAATTTGAGACAGAAATAGATTCGACAAAGCGTCCAAGTAATCCAATATATCCAAAACTGTATCTTGTCATGCATTGTGCTTTATTTATAATCCTTTATTCAATGATCAGCTGAGAATTATCATTTTAACTAGTTGATCAACTTGACATGTCCTTACTAAATCGTCCTTAACTTTTGATTTAGAGCTCAGAATGACGCAAACCCAAAGCCCACGTTAACCTAGTTCAATTTTCTATATTGAGACAGAAATAGATTCGACAAAGCGTCCAAGTAATCCAATATATCCAAAACTGCGTCTTGCCATGCATTGTGCTTCATTTATAATCCTTTACTCAATAAGCATCAATGATCAGTTTGGAATGATCATTTTAACAGGCCGTTCAACTTGACATTTCCGCACTAAATCGTCTGTAACTTTAGATTTAGAGCTCAGAAATACATATTAACCTAGCTAAGTTTTCTATATTGTAACAAAATTTGATACAAAAATAGATTCGAAAAAGCGTCCAAGTTATCCAATTTATCCAAAACTGCGTCATGCCATGCATTGTGCTTCATTAATAAGCCTTTACTTAATGAGCATCAATGATCAGTTTAGAAATATTATTTTAACTGGTCGATCAACTTTACATATCTGCACTAAATCGTCCGTAACTTTAGATTTAGAACTCAAAATGACACAAATCCAAACCCCACGTCAAGCTTGTTCAATTTTCTATATTGTGACCAAATTGGAGACAGAAATAGATTCGACAAAGCGTTCAAGTAATCCAATCTATCCAAAACTGCGTCATGCCATGCAATATGATTTATTTATAAGCCTTTACTTAATGAGCATTAATGATCAGTTTAAAATGATCATTTTAACTGGCAGATCAACTTGATATGTCCGCACTAAATTATCCGTAACTTTTGATTTAGAGCTCAGAATGACACAAATCCGAAGCCCACGTTAATGATGTAAGATTGAATATCAATCTCACAAGCGGTACGGCCGTGACTCGCAAGGCCGAGAATCTCTTTTGGCTTAAGCGGGCAAGGGAACTAAAAGGAGGGGGTATTGATCGAATCACATGACCAAAGGTGAACCAAAGGAGTTTGAATCTCTCAAACTAACCTGGCCGTGGCTTCAAGAGAAAGGAAGTGAATCACACACTTTATTTCTAAAGAACAAGAACAAGATTGAAAGGCAAGGCTTTGAAGAAAATACTTTGTATTCAAATTTAATTTCAATGGTGGTCTATCTTTACAATGAGGTCGTGCTAAGCTTGTATAGTGCTCCTAGCAATGGTCCTAAACCTAAAAAGGAGAAAAGGAAATCATACATTTAAAATATATGGCTGTTGGCCATTAATGTCTAGTTTGGCCAACAAGGAAAGGGTATATGCTTGTATCTTGAGAGCTTTGGGACGAATGTAATGTGTCTAGGTAGATCCTGTATGCTTTGGAAAGTCTTAAATACGTGCCCAAGTTGCAATAAATAGAGATATTTCAATCTGAACACATTAAGTGCACTTCGGTCCATATATGGCAAGTCTTGGAGGAAAGGGATTCGCCTGATCCTCTGGTGGCTGGTGCATGGTAGGTTTATTTTGGGCATCCTTAGGGCCTTAATAATATCTCCTGGATGTCATGTTTTGGTTTGCAAGTGATTAAACCAGTTGGCCATCTCACTTGCCATAAACGGCTTCAATCGGTTCATTTGAAGGCATGGATAGACCCGCCTGGTCCAAGGCGTGTTTGAGCTTCTAGAAGTGCTTAAGGGAGCTCCTAGAAGTACCAAAAATTCTCCTGGTCGCCAAAGAAACGTTTGGAGACTTTAATATAAGGAAAGTTACAAATATGGTAAGTTTCGAAAACTCCAATTTGATGTATGGTGCATGACTTGATCTGGCCTTGTTTGGGGTGAGCTCCATGTCGCCGCGTGTCCTCTATGAGTCAGGATTATAGGCCAGGTTTGGTATTGGCTGGCCGCTTCTTGGTTAAGCTTGGATTCATGAAGATACACCCATATACCCTTTTGCGCGTATTTGGCCACCTTTGTGTTCCTTGGGCCGGCCGGGCCGAGCAGTTAGCCGGGGGTTGTGCCGATGACCTCATCAGTTAACCTAGATCAATTTTCTATATTGTGACAAAATTTGAGACAGAAATAGATTCGACAAAGGGTCCAAGTAATGCAATCTATCCAAAACTGCGTCTTGCCATGCATTGTGCTTCGTTAATAAGCCTTTACTCAATAAACAGCAATGATCAGTTTAAAATGATTATATTAACTTGTCGATCAACTTGACATGTCTGCACTAAATCGTCCGTAACTTTAGATTTAAAACTCAAAATGGCACAAATTTAAAGCCCACGTTAAGCTAGTTCAGTTTTATATATTGTGACAAAATTTGAGGCAGAAATAGATTCGACAAAGCGTTCAAGTAATCCAATCTATCCAAAATTGTGTCTTGCCATGCATTGTGGTTCATTAATAAGCCTTTACCCAATGAGCATCAATGATTAGTCTAGAATGATTATTTTAACTGGTCGATCAACTTGACATGTCTGCTCTAAATCGTCCGTAACTTTAGATTTACAACCCAAAATGACACAAATCCAAAGCCCACGTTAATCTAGATCAATTTTCTATCTTGTGACAAATTTTGAGATAGAAATAGATTCGACAAAGCATCCAAGTAATCCAATCTATCCAAAACTGCATCATGCCATGCATTGTGCTTTTTTTATAAGCCTTTAATCTATGAGCATCAATGATCAGTTTAGAATGATCATTTTAACTGGTCGATCAACTTGACATGTCCGCACTAAATCGTCCGTAACTGTTGATTCTGAGCTCAGAGTGACACAAATCCAAAGCCCATGCTAATCTCGCTCAATTTTGTATAATGTGACAAAATTTGAGACAGAAATAGATTCGACAAAGCATCCAAGTAATCCAATTTATCCAAAACAGCGTCATGCCATGCATTGTGCTTCATTTATAAGCCTTTACTCAATGAGCATTAATGATCAGTTTAGAATGATAATTTTAACAGCCCGATCAACTTGACATGTCTGCACTATATCGTCCATAACTTTCGATTATAACTCAGAATGACATGAAACCAATTCCCACGTTAAGCTAGCTCAATTTTCTATATTGTGACAAAATTTGAGACAAAAATAGATTCGAAAAAGCATCCAAGTAATCCAATCTATCCAAAACTGCGTATTGCCATGCATTGTGCTTTATTTATAAGCCGTTACTCAAGGAGCATCAATGATCAGTATAGAATGATCATTTTTTAACTGCCCGATCAACGTGACATGTCCGATTAAATTGTCCATATCTTTTGATATAGAGCTTATAATGACAGAAATTCAAAGCCCACGTTAACCTAGTTCAATTTTCAATATGCTGACAAAATTTGAGACAAAAATAGATACGACAAAGCATCCAAGTTATCCAATCTATCCAAAACTTTGTCATGGCATTGTGCTTTATTAATAAGACTTTACTCAATGAGCATCAATCATCAGTCTAGAATGATTATTTTAACTGGTTGATCAAATTGACATGTCTGCACTAAATCATCCGTAACTTTATATTTAGAACTCAAAATAACACAAATCTAAAGCCCACGTCAAACCAGGTCAAATTTCTATATTGTGACAAAAGTTGGGACAGAAATAGATTCGACAAAGTGTCCAAGTAATCCAATCTATCCGAAACTGCGTAATGGCATGCATTGTGCTTTATTTATAAGTGTCTATTAAATGAACATCAATGATCAGTTTAGAATGATCATTTTAACTGGCCGTTTAACTTGCCATGTCCGCTCTAAATCGTATGTAACTTTTGATTTAGAGCTCAGAATGACCCAAAACCAAAGCACACGTTAACCTAGCTTAGACAAAATTTTGTCATGCAGAAATAGATTAGACAAAGCATCCAAGTAATACAATCTATCCAAAACTGCGTCTTGTCATGCATTGTGCTTCCTTAATAAGCCTTAACTCAATGAGCATCAATGACCAATTTACAATTATTATTTTAATTGGTCGTTCAACTTGACATGTCTGCACTAAATGATCCGTAACTTTAGATTAAGAACTTAAAATGATATAAATCCAAAGCCCACGTTAAGCTAGTACAATTTTCTATATTGTGACCAAATTTGAGACAAAAATAGATTCGACAAAGTGTCGAAGTAATCCAATCTATCCAGAACTGCGTCTATCTATTTATTGTGCTTTATTTATAAGCATTTACTCAATGAGCATCAATGGTCAGTTTAGAATGGTCATTTTAACTGGCCGATCAACTTGATATTTCTGCGTTAAATTATTCGTAACTTTTGATTTAGAGATCAGAATGACCCAAAACCAAAGCCCACATTAACCTAACTCAATTTTCTATACTCTGACAAAATTAGAGAAAAAAATAGATTCGACAAAGCATCCAAATAATCCAATCTATCCAATACTTGTCTTGCCATGCATTGTGCTTCATTAATAAGCCTTTACTCAATGAGCATCAATGATCAGTTTAGAATGATTATTTTAACTGGTCGATCAACTTGACATGCCTGCATTAAATTGTCCGTAAATTTAGATTTAGAACTCAAAATGACACAAATCCAAAGCCCACGTTAAACTAGTTCCATTTTCTATATTGTGATCAAATTTTAGACAAAAATTGATTCGACAAGGGGTCCAAGTACTTCAATCTATCCAAAACTGCATCATGCCATGCATTGTGCTTTATTTATAAGCCTTTACTCAATGAGCATCAATGATCAGTTTAGAATGATCATTTTAACTGGCCAATCAACTTGACATGTCCACACTAAGTCGTCCAAAACTTTTTGTTTAGAGCTCAGAATGACGAAAAACAAAGCCCACGTTAACCTAGCTCAATTTTCTATATTGTGACAAAATTTGAGACAAAAATAGATTCTACAAAACGTTCAAGTAAACCAATCTATCCAAAACTGCATCACGCCACGTATTGTGCTTTATTTATTAGCGTTTACTCAATGAGTATCAATGATCAGTTTGCAATGATCATTTTAACTGGCCGATCAACCTACCATGTACGCACTAAATCGTCCGTATCTTTTGATTTAGAGGTCAGAATGACCAAGACCCAATGCCCACGTTAACCTAGCTCAATATTCTATATTGGGACAAAATTTGAGACAGAAATAGATTTGATAAAGCGTCCAAGTAATCCAATCTATCCAAAACTGCGTCTTGCCGTGCATTGTGCTTCATTAATAAGCCTTTACTCAATGAGCATCAATGATCAGTTTAGAATGATTATATTAACTGGTCGATCAGCTTGACATGTCTGCATTAAATCGTTCATAACTTTAGATTTATAACTCAAAATGACACAAATCCAAAGCCCACGTTAAGTTATTTCAATTATCTATATTGTGACAAAATTTATGACAAAAATAGATTTGACAAAGCGTCCAATTAATCCAATCTATCCAAAACTGCGTCATGCCTTGCATTTTGCTTTATTTATAAGTCATTACTCAATGAGCATCAATGATCAATTTAGAATGATCATTTTAATTGGCCGACCAACTTGACATGTCTGCAGTAAATCGTCCATAACTTTTTATTTAGATCTCACAATAACACAAATCCAAAGCCCACATTAAGCTAGCTCAATTTTCTATATTATGACAAAATATTAAACTGAAATAGATTCGACAAAGCTTCCGGGTTATCCAATCTATCCAAAACTTCTTCATGCCATGCATTGTGCTTCATTTATAAGCCGTTACTCAAAGAGCATGAAGCATCAGTTTAAAATGATCATTTAAACTGGCCAATCAACTTTACATGTCTCCACTAAATCGTCCGTAACTTTGGATTTAGAGCTCAGAATGACACAAGTCCAAAGCCCACGTTAAGCTATCTAAATTTTATATATTTTGACAAAATTTGAGACAGAAATAGATTCGACAAAACATCCAAATAATCCAATATATTCAAAATTGCGTCATGACATGCATTGTGTTTCATTTATAAGCCTTTACTCAATGAACATCAGTGATCAGTTTAGAATGATCATTTCAACTGGCCAATCAACTTGACATGTCCGCGCTAAATCGTCCTTAACTTTTTTGTTTAGAGCTCAGAATGACCCAAAACCAAAGCCCACGTTAACCTAGCTCAATTTTCTATATTGTTCCAAAATTTGAGACAGAAATAAATTCGACAAAGCGTACAAGTAATCCAGTCTATCCAAAACTGCGTCATGCAATGCATTGTGCTTCATTTATAAGGCCTTACTCAATGAGCATCCATGATCAGTTTAGAATTATCATTTTAACTGCCAGATCAACTTGACATGTCTACACTAAATCGTCCATAAATTTGGATTTAGAGCTCAGAATGACACAAATCCAAAACCAACGTTAAGATAGTTCAATTTTCTATATTGTGACAACATTTGAGACAGAAATAGATTCGACAAAACGTCCATGTAATCCAATCGATCCAAAACTCCGTCATGCAATGCATTGTGCTTTATTTATTAGCGTTTACTCTATGAGCATCAATGATCAGTTTTGAATGATCATTTTAACAAGCCCATCAACTTGACATGTCGGCACTAAAACATCCGTAAGTTTTGATTTAGAGCTCAGAATCCAAAGCCTCCGTTAACCTAGCTCAATTTTCTATATCGTGACAAAATTTGAGACATAAATAGATTCGACAAAGCGTCCAATTAATCAATCTATCCAAAACAGCGTCATGCCTTGCATTGTGCTTCATTAATAAGCCTCTACTCAATGAGCATCAATGATCAGTTTAGAATGATCCTTTTAACTAGTCGATCAACTTGACATGTCTGCACTTAATCATGGATGACACGGATCCAATTCCGACGTTAAGCTACCTCAATTCCTATATCATGACAAATTTTTAGATAGAAATAGATACGACAAAGAATCCAAGTTATCCAATCCATCCTGAGATGCGTGTTGCCATGCATTATGCTTCATTTATAAGCCTTTACTCAATGAGCAGCAACGATCAGTTTAGAATGATCATATTAACTGGCCTATCAACTTGACATGTCCGCACTAACTCATCCGTCACTTTTGATTTAGAGCTTAGAGTGACACGAATCCAATGCCCAAGTTAAGCTAGTTCAATTTCATATATCGTGCAAATTTTGGGACAGAAATAGAGACAACAAGCAATCGAAGCAATCCAATATATTCAAAACTACGTGTTGCCATGCATTATGCTTCATTTATAAGCCTTTACTTAATGAGCACCAATGATCAGTTTAGAATGATCATATTAACTGGCCGATCAACTTGACATGTCCACACTAACTCATCCGTAACTTTTGAGTTAGAGCTTAGAATGACACGAATCCAATGCCCACGTTAAGCTAGCTCAATTTCCTATATCGTGCAAAATTTGAGATAGAAATAGAGACAACAAAGAGTCGAAGTAATCCAATCTATTCAAAACTGTGTGATGTCATGCATTGTGCTTCATTTATAAGCCTCTACTCAATGAGCATCAATGATCAGTTTAGAATGATCCTTTTAACTAGTCGATCAACTTGACATGTCTGCACTAAATCGTGGATGACACGGATCCAATTCCGACGTTAAGCTACCTCAATTCCTATATCATGACAAATTTTTAGATAGAAATAGATACGACAAAGAATCCAAATTATCCAATCCATTCTGAGATGCGTGTTGCCATGCATTATGCTTCATTTATAAGCCTTTACTCAATGAGCAGCAACGATCAGTTTAGAATGATCATATTAACTGGCCTATAAACTTGACATGTCCGCTCTAACTCATCCATCACTTTTGATTTAGAGCTTAGAATGACACGAATCCAATTCCCAAGTTAAGCTAGTTCAATTTCATATATCAGCAAAATTTGAGACAGAAATAGAGACAACAAGCAGTCAAAGTAATCCAATCTATTCAAAACTACGTGTTGCCATGCATTATGTTTCATTTATAAGCCTTTACTTAATGAGCACCAATGATCAGTTTAGAATGATCATATTAACTGGCCGATCAACTTGACATGTCCACACTAACTCATCCGTAACTTTTGAGTTAGAGCTTAGAATGACACGAATCCAATGCCCACGTTAAGCTAGCTCAATTTCCTATATCGTGCAAAATTTGAGATAGAAATAGAGACAACAAAGAGTCAAAGTAATCCAATCTATTCAAAACTGCGTGATGTTATGCATTGTGCTTCATTTATAAGCCTCTACTCAATGAGCATCAATGATCAGTTTAGAATGATCCTTTTAACTAGTCGATCAACTTGACATGTCTGCACTAAATCGTGGATGACACGGATCCAATTCCGACGTTAAGCTACCTCAATTCCTATATCATGACAAATTTTTAGATAGAAATCGATACAACAAAGAATCCAAGTTATCAAATCCATCCTGAGATGCGTGTTGCCAAGCATTATGCTTCATTTATAAGCCTTTACTCAATGAGCACCAACGATCAGTTTAGAATGATCATATTAACTGGCCGATCAACTTGACATGTCCGCACTAACTCATCTGTCACTTTTGATTTAGAGCTTAGAATGACACGAATCCAATGCCCACGTTAAGCTAGCTCAATTTCATATATGGTGCAAAATTTGAGACAGAAATAGAGACAACAAGCAGTCGAAGTAATCCAATCTATTCAAAACTACGTGTATCCATGCATTATGCTTCATTTATAAGCCTTTACTCAATGAGCACCAATGATCAGTGTAGAATGATCATATTAACTGGCCGATCAACTTGACATGTCCACACTAACTCGTCCGTAACTTTTGATTTAAAGCTTAGAATGACACGAATCCAATGCCCACGTTAAGCTAGCTCAATTTCCTATATCGTTCAAAATTTGAGACAGAAATAGAGACAACGAAGAGTCGAAGTAATCCAATCTATTCAAAACTGCGTGATGTCATGCATTGTGCTTCATTTATAAGCCTCTACTCAATGAGCATCAATGATCAGTTTAGAATGATCCTTTTAACTAGTCGATCAGCTTGACATGTCTGCACTAAATCGTGGATGACACGGATCCAATTCCGACGTTAAGCTACCTCAATTCCTATATCATGACAAATTTTTTAGATAGAAATAGATACGACAAAGAATCCAAGTTATCCAATCCATCCTGAGATGCGAGTTGCCATGCATTATGCTTCATTTATAAGCCTTTACTCAATGAGCACCAACGATCAGTTTAGAATGATCATATTAACTGGCCGATCAACTTGACATGTCCGCACTAACTCATCCGTCACTTTTGATTTAGAGCTTAGAATGACACGAATCCAATGCCCACGTTAAGCTAGCTCAATTTCATATATCGTGCAAAATTTGAGACAGAAATAGAGACAACAAGCAGTCGAAGTAATCCAATCTATTCAAAACTACGTGTATCCATGCATTATGCTTCATTTATAAGCCTTTACTTAATGAGCACCAATGATCAGTTTAGAATGATCATATTAACTGGCCGATCAACTTGACATGTCCACACTAACTCGTCCGTAACTTTTGATTTAGAGCTTAGAATGACACGAATCCAATGCCCACGTTAAGCTAGCTCAATTTCCTATATCGTGCAAAATTTGAGACAGAAATAGAGATAACAAAGAGTCGAAGTAATCCAATCTATTCAAAACTGTGTGATGTCATGCATTGTGCTTCATTTATAAGCCTCTACTCAATGAGCATCAATGATCAGTTTAGAATGATCCTTTTAACTAGTCGATCAACTTGACATATCTGCACTAAATCGTGGATGACACGGATCCAATTCCGACTTTAAGCTACCTCAATTCCTATATCATGACAAATTTTTAGATAGAAATAGATACGACAAAGAATCCAAGTTATCCAATCCATCCTGAGATGCGTGTTGCCATGCATTATGCTTCATTTATAAGCCTTTACTCAATGAGCATCAACGATCAGTTTAGAATGATCATATTAACTGGCCTATCAACTTGACATGTCTGCTCTAACTCATCCGTCACATTTGATTTAGAGCTTAGAATGACACGAATCCAATGCCCAAGTTAAGCTAGTTCAATTTCATATATCGTGCAAAATTTGAGACAGAAATAGAGACAACAAGCAGTCGAAGTAATCCAATCTATTGAAAACAACGTGTTGCAATGCATTATGCTTCATTTATAAGCCTTTACTTAATGAGCACCAATGATCAGTTTAGAATGATCATAATAACTGGCCGATCAATTTGACATATCCGCAGTAACTCGTCCGTAACTTTTGATTTAGAGCTTAGAATGACACGAATCCAATGCCCACGTTAAGCTAGCTCAATTTCCTATATCGTGCAAAATTTGAGATAGAAATAGAGACAACAAAGAGTCAAAGTAATCCAATCTATTCAAAACTGCGTGATGTTATGCATTGTGCTTCATTTATAAGCCTCTACTCAATGAGCATCAATGATCAGTTTAGAATGATCCTTTTAACTAGTCGATCAACTTGACATGTCTGCACTAAATCGTGGATGACACGGATCCAATTCTGACGTTAAGCTACCTCAATTCCTATATCATGACAAATTTTTAGATAGAAATAGATACGACAAAGAATCCAAGTTATCCAATCCATCCTGAGATGTGTGTTGCCATGCATTATGCTTCATTTATAAGCCTTTACTCAATGAGCAC
>JAEVFF010000247.1:289005-335992 GCA_018901945.1 Pugionium dolabratum | reverse complement strand
AACCCCAAGTCTCGACTGAAAGAAGAGGAGGAAGGATAGTATCTTTCGGAATATAGTGCTCCAAAAGAGTCCAAATTATCCTACTGGGAAACGTGTCGGCATAGGAACCACGGGACCCCCCCCCCCTACTAGTAAAGGGAAAACGGAAGTGCGCTCCTGCGCACCAGCTGAAAAAGCCCTTTCCCCTTTCTCTGATAATAAGGAAAGCTTCATAGCCCGAGCCGTAGGTCCGCTACCATAAAGCGAGGAGTTGAGCCTGAACTGGCAAACCGAAGTCACTTTCGGAACCATACTTCTTACCATCATAAGTTGGTTTTGTTCTGAACTGGAGAAAGCTGTTCTCATGGAGGGAAAACCCAAAATGTATTTGTCTTGTTGTTGTTCGCTGCCTCGACGCATTCCCTTCTCTCCCCGGCATCGTCCCACACAGAAAGAAAGAGCACCCGACACGATCGTACGAGGTCACAATTCACCCAACACGATCATCCGGGGTGAACAAGAATTGGGGATCTCATTTTAAGCAGTGGAAATAACAAAAGATGTGCTCCAAGTCCTTGGGCTCTTGAACTGAATTCAACTACACTGGAATGGATGGTACAAAGTCCTCCTGCTTTTCATGTAATACTTAATATGTCCCGAAGAACGCCTTTCTAAGACAACAGATCGAATTCCTATACTCCCTTCGTTCGAAGGCTTTCTGTTGCCTTGGGTTCTGTTGCTGAGTTAGCATGTGATCTATCGGCTATGTCCCACCTCGTCTCGACCAGTACTGCCTATCGGAGTCGGTCTGCAGTGAAGCTTCTTCTTTGTCCGGCTGAGCGTTTAATGGGGGTGGCCGTCTCCTGTCCCCCTGCCGGTGGGAAATCTGCTCCCGGGTTGTCGCTCTGCTGCGTCTGGCCCGTCCTCTAGGCACCTTTGGAAGGCAGGGAGTGTGACAACGTACACGCTTCCCTTTACCCCATAGAAGCACACTGGATGGGCGTGCTTCGACCGTGTCTCCGGGGCACAGTTGAATGTAGATATCATTAACACGAGGTGTAGGAGACCAGGCGGAGAAACCCAGGCAACCCAACCCCCCCTATGCCCCGATCGCTAGTGCATCCAGGTCCCCGGCGCCCAGCTCTCCGGGAGAGGCCTAGTCTGATCTGAGAAGTGCTAATTCGGTTCGGATGGAGAAAAAGAGGGGAGCTTTCGATTTTTAGGGTCGGTACCTCAGTGGGAACCATACCCTATGGAGAGTATTTTTTGTTTGCTACGGACTACTGTATCAAACTTCTATGAGTTCATACCCCGGCTCCATTAAGACTGATGCTTATCTGCCTGGTGGTAACGGGACTACCCCGAGGAACGCCGAAACCTAAATGTTAAGTCAGCAACACTTACAAATGCCACTTCTTCCCATCGCATCCGTTTTCAGGACAATCTAGACACAGTTTTACACCTTAGTGGGGAATCAATTTGCCTACTCTTCTATCTCGAAAGCAGAAAGAGTAGAATTCATTTGAGAGAGCTTGGTGGTCTTAAGAATGGTTCGGGGGGGGGGGGGGGGGGGGGGAGGGGGGGGGGGGGGGGGGGGTTCTCTTAAGAATAAAGAAGAGGAATTGAATCTAATTGATGTTCATGCTCTCAGCGGGGACAGGATTCGAACCTGCAGTCTTCAGGTCATGAGCCTGATGAGTTGACCAATTCCTCTACCCCGCTTCTTCCCCGAGGAACGCCAGTTAGTCGACTAAAAGGAGATGGACGCAGAGCTCTTAGTCCTTTTGGCATAAAGGCCTTAAGGCATTCCCCGGGGGGTATCAAGTCCATTTTATGCTCCCGATAAGGATGGCCCAGAATAAAGGTTTAGAACTTCGACTTTTTTCGAGATAGAAGTACGTTTTTTTGGAACTGCCATTCGAAAATGAAAAAAAGTTTTTCAGTGGTATAATTCGATGTCAAAGACATTTATTATTCTATTCTTTTGTACTCCATATCGAGTGATTTTTTTCTTCCAAATTTTATTATATATTAAGGGTTTACGAGGTGAACTCGGAAGCGTGGGCGTCAAGCATCAAGTGGAGCACCGAATCGTTGCAAGAGGGGGTACTAAGCGGGAGCGGCTTAAAGGCTGGAATTTACGGACCGGAGTACTACGTGTCGTTTCCTTTTCAATCTAAAAGAGCAAAAGCCTATCTCCTACCAGCAGCCTAATTCCCCCTCTTTCATTTATCTCAGCAGATAAATTGACAGAAGATTATTATATAGCACACTACACTACACTACATATGCTAGAAAATCACTTATGGTACACATTAGTACTGCTCGAATCAAGAAGTTCTGTTGGTTGGAAACAACGAATGCTTCGACACTATTTTCCCATAACATTTTGAACTCATGAATTAGTGGCTACAAGAAAATATCAAGCGATCGCTTAGGATGCTCTGGACCGGGGACAAGAATTGTTAGAAATAAAATCATATATCAAGCGATCGCTTAGCAGGTATAGTATTATCTTTAGGTAATATATCTTTGACAAAATCATATATCGCATCCACACAATCTTCAGCCAAGTTGAAATCCGTCTTTATCGTCATCAACCTGCTTGCAACAGATAAAGGCGATAATCCATCTCTACATCCTTTATACAAAGGCTGCTTCGATGCATCTAACATATCAAAAAATTTCCGGGCTTCCAAATTACGCTCCTCTATTCTACTCCTATCTTCAATGTACGATGCTATTTGTTCACGAAACGCATCATTCACCATCTGAACAGTACTTCTGTTTATATCAACTTCTTATGCTGGTTCCTCTACTCTAACATTAGTACTATCTAACCTTTTTGAAATACTACCATATTATTGCATTGTTGCATCAATTTCTCCATGTGAGTACCAAATTTTGTAACCCGGCATAAATCTAGTCCTATACAAATGATTACGTACTTTTCTAACAGAGAATAATCTATGATTTCGAAATTTAAAACACGGATAATACATTTTACGGTATTCCAACATCATGCTATTGCTTGATGCAAATGTCATGAACTCCTCAACACCTTACGCAAATTTATCCGTCAATTTCCCCGTAGTTGAATCATATCATGGTTTATCCATCCATGATCGAAAAATAATCATTAGAACATAAAGAAGACATTTTGTTAAGATTTTTTGTTTTGGTGAAACTGTGAAGGAGCAAAGCGTATTTATAATGGAAACTAGAAGATTATCATGAATTTTTAACAGATTATCATGAGTTTTTAATAGATTATCACGAATTTTTAACAGATTATCATGAATTTTTAACAGATTATCATGAATTTTTAACAGATTATCACGAATTTTTAACAGATTATCACGAATTTTTAACAGATTATCACGAATTTTTAACAGATTATCACGAATTTTTAACAGATTATTCTTAAGAATATCCGGGTGAATTTTTTTTCGTCTGTTCCGACAGACTTGCGATGGTTTATGACCACTTCCGGACAGTTTCCGACGAGGTACCAACAACCCTATTGATTTACGGATTGGTCAAGAAAACAACTGCAAAAAATAGGACTTCGTCGGAAAGTCATCTGAAATACCGATGGATTTCCAAAAACTTTAAGATTCAATGAACTAGAAAAATAATTACGTGGAATCGGTCAACCAATACATTACCAAAGGATTGCTTATGGATGTCAAAAAACCGAATCCGTCGGGAAGTAGTCGGTAAATACCGATGGTTTAGATTTCGTCCAAACTTATCCATGGTTAACTACGAGAACCCGATGTTGTTAATGTCGTAGGAAATTCGATGGATTGAAGTCAGGTTTTACCATGGAAAATCCGAGAGTTGTACAAGCGTCGGATTTACCGACACTTACCGATGATTTCGCTCGAAAATCTGTCGGAAAACCATTGCCATACTGTCGGAATATTCCAATGATACTATTTCCATTGGAAAAACCATCCGAAATAGTAATATTTTTTGTAGTGTGCAGTAAATCGACCGTAACTTTTGATTTAGAGCTCAGAATGACACAAATCCAATGTCCACGTTAAGCTAGCTCAAGTTTCTATATTGTGATAAAATTTGAGACATAATAGATATGAGAAAGCATGCAAGTTATCCAATCTATCCCGAACTCCATGAGCCATGCATTATGCTTCATTTATAAGCCTCTACACAATACGCACCAATGATCAGTTAACAATTATCATTTTAACTGGCCCATCAACTTGACATGTCTGCAGTAAATCGTCCGTAACTTTTGATTTAGAGCTCAGAGTGACACAAATCCAAAGTCCACGTTAAGCTAGCTCAATTTTCTATATTATGACAACATTTAAGATAGAAATAGATACGACATAGCTTCTAAGTAATCCAATCTATCCCAAACTGCGTGATTCCATGCATTATGCTTCATTTATAAACCTTTACTCATTGAGCACCAATAATCAGTTAAGATCGATCATTTTTACTCTGCACTAAGTAATCCAAGCTTTCCAAAATTGTGTGATGCAATACATTATGCTTCATTTATAAGCCTTTACTCAATACGTTATGCTTCATTATGCTTCATTTATAAGCCGATCAACTTGACATGTCTGCACTAAATTTTTTGGAACTTTTGAAGTATAGCTTTGAATGACACGAGTCTAATGCCCACGTTAATCTGGCTCAATTTTCTATATTGTGACAAAATTTGAGACAGAAATAGATACAAAACTGTGTGATGCCTTGCATTATGTTTCATTTACAAGCCTTTACTCAATGAGCACCAATGATCAGTTTACATTGATCATTTTAACTGGCCGTTCAACTTGACATGTCCGCACTAAATAGGCTGTAACCTTTGATTTAGAGCTCGGAATGACACGAATCCAATACCCACATTACGCTAGCTCAATTTCCTATATAGTGACAAAATTTGAGAAGGAAACAGATACGACAAACAACCAAGTAATCCAATCTATCCAAAACTGTGTGATGCAATGCATTATACTTCTTTTATAAGCCTTTACCCAATTGGCACCAATGATCAGTTTCGAATGATCATCTTAACTGGCCGATCAACTTGTTATTTCCGCACTAAATCGTCCGTAATGTTTGATTTAGAGCTCAGAATGACATGAAACCAATGCCCACGTTAATCTAGCTTAATTTTCATTATTTTGACAAAATCTGAGACACAAATAAATACGACAAAGCATCCAAGTAATGGAAACTTGGAAGAAACGCACTCACGTGACTAGAGAAAGAAGTTCTCTAGGTCTGACATGTTGCACTAAGTTACTTACGGATGTATGCATGCAGTCCGCGCGAAGCGAAGGGAAAGTCAGGCTTGATTGGCTAAGGGGCATAGGTAAGGAAAAGCTCTTCAGAAAGAACCACAGATAGATTGATTGAAAGCTGCATTCTATCCAAAACTATGTAATGTCATGCACTATGCTCCATTTATAAGCCTTTACTCAAGGATCACTAATGATCAGTTTAGAATAATCATTTTAACTGGTTGATCACCTTCACTTGTCTGCACTAAATCATTTGTAAGTTTTGATTTATAGCTTTGAATGACACAAATCCAATGCCAACGTTAAGTTAGCTCAAGTTTCTATATTGTGACAAAATTTGAGATAGAAATAGATAAGACAACGCGTTCAAATAATCCAACCTATCCAAAACTGTGTGATGCCATGCATTATGTTTCATTAATAAGCCTTTACTCAAGGAGCACAAGTGATACGTTTAGAATGATCATTTTAAATGGCCGGTCAATTTGAGATGTTTGCACTAAATCGTCCGTAACTTTTGATTTAAGCTTAGTATGACATGAATCAAAAGCATGCGTTAAGCTAGCTAAATTGTCTATATTGTGATAGAATTTGAGAGAGATATTGATACGACAAAGCGTCCAAGGTATCCAATCTATCCAAAACTGTGTGATGCAATGCATTATATTTTATTTGTAAACCTTTACTCAATGAACACCAATGGTAAGTTTAGAATGACAATTTTAACAGGCCGATTAACTTGACATGTCAGCAATAAATCATCAATAACTTCTGATTTAGACCTCAGAATGACATGAATCGAATGCCCAATTTAAACTAGCTCATTTTTCTATATTGTGACAAAATTTGAGATAGAAATAGATACGACAAATAATTCAAGCAATCTAATCTATCCAAAACTGTGTGATGCCATGCTTTACGTTTCATTTATAAGCCTTTACTCAATGAGCACCAATGATCATCTTATCTGGCTGATAAACTTGACATGTTAGCACTAAATCGTCCGTAACTTTTGAGTTCCGAATGACACCATTACAATGCCCACGTTAAACTAACTCAATTTCCTATATTTTGAAAAACTTTGAGACAGAAATAGATACGACAAAGTGTCCAAGTAATCCAATCTATCCAAAACTGAGTGATGCAATGCATTATGCTTCTTTGATAAGCATTTACTCAACTAGCACCAATGATCAGTTTAGAATGATTATCTTAACTACATGTCCACACAAAATTGTACGTAACTTTTGATTTAGAGATCAGAATGACATGAATCCAATGTCCACATTAACCTAGCTCAATTTTCTATATTGTGACAAAATTTGAGATAGAAATAGATACGACAAAACATCCAAGTAATCCAATATATCTTGAACAGCATGTTGCCATGCATTATGGTTCATTTATAAGCCGTTACTCAATGAGAACTAGTGATCAGTTTAGAGTGATCATTTTAACTGGCCGATCAACTTGATATGTCTGCACTAAATCGTTCGTAACTTTTGATTTATAATTCAGAATGACACGAATCCAATTCCCATATTAAGCTAGCTCAATTTTCTATATTGTGACAAAATTTCAGACAGAAATAGATACAAGAACTGTATGATGCCTTGCATTATGTTTCATTTACAAGCCTTTACTCAATGAGCTCCAATTATCAGTTTACAGTGATCATTTTAACTGGACGATCAACTTGACATGTCGGCACTAAATAGTCTGTAACCTTTGATTTAGAGCTCGGAATGACATAAACCCCATACCCACGTTACGCTAGCTCCATTTCCTATATAGTGATAAAATTTAAGATAGAAAATAGGTACGACAAAGCGTCCAAGTAATCCAATCTATCCAAAACTGCGTGATGCAATGCATTATACTTCTTTTATAAGCCCTTACTCAATTATCACCATTGATCAGTTTAGAATGATCATCTTAACTCGCCGATCAACTTCACATGTCCGCACTAAATCATCCGCAACGTTTGATTTAGAGCTCCGAATGACATGAATCCAATGCCCACGTTAATCTAACTCAATTTTCTATATTTTGATAAAATTTGAGACAGAAATGGATACGACAAAGCATCCAAGTAATACAATCTATCCAAAACTGTGTAATAACATGCATTATGATTCATTTATAAGCCTTTACTCAATGATCACTAATGATCGGTTTAGAATAATCATTTTAACTGGCCGATCAACTTCACTTGTCTGCACTAAATCATTTATCACTTTTGATTTATAGCTTTGAATGACGCAAATCCAATGCCAACGTTAAGTTAGCTCAAGTTTCTATATTGTGACAAAATTTGAGATAGAAATAGATAAGACAACGCGTTCAAATAATCCAACCTATCCAAAACTGTGTGATGCCATGCATTATGTTTCATTAATAAGCCTTTACTCAAGGAGCACCAGTGAAAAGTTTAGAATGATCATTTTAACTGGCATGTCAATTTGACATGTTTGCACTAAATCGTCCGTAACTTTTAATTTAAGCTTAGTATGACATGAATCAAAAGCATGCGTTAAGCTAGCTAAATTGTCTATATTGTGATAGAATTTGAGACATATATTGATACGACAAAGCGTCCAAGGTATACAATCTATCCAAAACTGTGTGATGCAATGCATTATACTTTATTTGTAAACCTTTACTCAATGAGCACCAATGATAAGTTTAGAATGACCATTTTAACAGGCCGATTAACTTGACATGTCAGCAATAAATCGTCTATAACTTCTGATTTAGACCTCAGAATGACATGAATCGAATGCCCAATTTAAACTAGCTCATTTTTCTATATTGTGACAAAATTTGAGATAGAAATAAATACGACAAATCATTCAAGTAATCTAATCTATCCAAAACTGCGTGATGGCATGCTTTACGTTTCATTTATAAGCCTTTACTCAATGAGCACAATTGATCATTTTATAATGATCATCTTAACTGGCTGATAAACTTGACATGTTAGCACTAAATCGTCCGTAACTTTTGATTTAGAGTTCAGAATGACACCATTACAATGCCCACGTTAAACTAACTCAATTTCCTATATTGTGAAAAAATTTGAGACAGAAATAGATACGACAAAGCGTCCAAGTAATCCAATCTATTTGGTTCTTTGATAAGCCTTTACTCAACTAGCACCAATGATCAGTTTAGAATGATCATCTTAACTACATGTCCACACAAAATTGTCCGTAACTTTTGATTTAGAGATTAGAATGACATGAATCCATTGTGCACATTAACCTAGTTCAATTTTATATATTGTGACAAAATTTGAGACATAAATAGATACGACAAAGCATCCAAGTAATCCAATATACCTAGAACAGCATGTTGCCATGAATTATGGTTCATTTATAAGCCATTACTCAATGAGAACCAATGATCAGTTTAGAATGATCATTTTAACTGGCCGATCAACTTGATATGTCCGCACTAAATTGTTCGTAACTTTCTATTTATAGCTCATAATGACACGAATCCAATTCCCATATTAAGCTAGCTCAATTGTCTATATATTGATAGAATTTGAGACAAAAATTGATACGATAATGCGTCCAAGGTATCCAATCTATCCAAAACTGTGTGATGCAATGCATTATAGTTTATTTGTAAGCCTTTACTCAATGATCACCAATGATAAGTTTAGAATGACCATTTTAACTGGCCGATTAACTTGACATGTCAGCAATAAATCGTCTGTAACTTTTGATTTAGACCTCAAAATGACATGAATCTAATGCCCAGTTTAAACTAACTCAATTTATATATTGTAATAAAATTTGAGATAGATATAGATATGAAAAAGCACCCAAGTAATCTAATCTATCCAAAACTGCGTGATGCCATGCTTTACGTTTCATTTATAAGCCTTTACTCAATGAGCAGCAATGATCAGTTTAGAATGATCATCTTAACTGCCTGATAAACTTGACATGTTCGCACTAAATCATCCGTAACTTTTGATGTAGAGTTCCGAATGACACCAATCCAATGCCCACGTTAAACTAACTCAATTTTCTATATTGTGAAAAAATTTAGGACAGAAATAGATACGACAAAGCGTCCAAGTAATCCAATCTATCCAAAACTAAGTGATGCACTGCATTATGCTTCTTTGATAAGCCTTTACTCAACTAGCACCAATGATCAGTTTAAAATGATCATCTTAACTACATGTCGACACAAAATCATCCGTAGCTTTTCATTTATAGATCAGAATGACATGAATCCAATGTCCACGTTAAGCTAGCTCAATTTTCTATATTGTGACAAAATTTGAGACAGAAATAGATACGACAAAGTGTCCAAGTAATCCAATATATATAGAACAGCATGTTGCCATGCATTATGCTTTATTTATAAGCTCTTACTCAATGAGAACCAATGATCAGTTTAGACTGATCGTTTTAACTGGCCAATCAATTTGACATGTCTGCACTAAATCGTTCGTAACTTTCTATTTGTAGGTCAGAATGACACGAATTGAATGCTCATAATAAGCTAGCTCAATTTTCTATATTGTGACAAAATTGGAGACCGAAATAGATACAAGAACTGTGTGATGCCTTACATTATGTTTCTTTTACAAGCCTTTACTCAATGAGCTCCAATGATCACTGTTACATGTCCGCACTAAATAGTCTGTATCCTTTGATTTAGAGCTCGGAATGACATGAATCACATACCCACGTTACGCTAGCTCCATTTCCTATATAGTGACAAATTTTAACACAGAAATAGATACGGCAAAGCGTCCAAATAATCCAATCTATCCAAAACTGCGTGATGCAATGCATTATGCTTCTTTTATAAGCCCTTACTCAATTATCACCAATGATCAGTTTAGAATGATCATCTTAACTGGCTGATAAACTTGACATGTCCGCACTAAATCGTCCGTAGCTTTTGATTTAGAGCTCAGAATGACACCAATCCAATGCCCACGTTAAACTAGCTGAATTTTCGATATTGTGAGAAAATTTGAGACAGAAATAGATACAACAAAGCATCAAGTATTCCAATCTATCCAAAACTACGTGATGCAATGCATTATGCTTCTTTTATAAGCCTTTACTCAATTAGCACCAATCATCAGTTTAGAATGATCATCTTAACTAACCGATCAACTTGACATATCAGCATTAAATCATCCGTATCTTTTGATTTAGAGCTCAGAATGACATGAATAGAATGCCCACGTTAAGCTAGCTCAATTTTTTATATTGTGAACAAATTTGAGATACAAATAGATACAACAATGCGTCCAAGTAATGCAATCTATCTAGAACAGCATGATGCCATGCATTATGCTTTATTTATAATACTTTACTCAATGAGAACCAATGATCGGTTTAGACTGATCATTTTAACTGGCCGATCAACTTGACATGTATCCACAAAATTGTTCATAACTTTTGATTTATAGCTCAGAATAATACGAATCCAATGCCCACATTAAACTAGATTAATTTTTATATTGTGACAAAATTTGAGACAAAACTAGATACACGAAGCATCCAAGTAATCCAATCTATCCAACATTGTGTGATGCCATGCATTATGTTTCATATAAGCCTTTACTTAATGAGAGCCAATGATCAGTTTAGAATTATCATCTTAACTGGCTGATAAACTTGACACGTCCGCACTAAACCTACCATAACTTTTGATTTAGAGCTCAAAATGACAGCAATACAATGCCCACGTTAAGCTAGCTCATTTTTATAAATTGTGATAAAATTTTAGACAGAAATAGATATGACAAAATTTCCAAGTTATCTAGTCGATCCAAAAATGGGTGATGCAATGCGTTATGATTCTTTTATAAGCCCTTACTCAATTCGCACCAATGATCAGTTTAGAATGATCATCTTAACTAGCCGATAAACTTGACATGTCCGCACTAAATCATTAATAACTTTTGATTTAGAGCTCAAAATGACATGAATCCAATGTCCACAACTAGCTCAATTTTCTATATCGTAAAAACATTTGAGACATAAATAGATACGACAAAGCGTCCAAGTAATCCAATATATCTAAAACCATGTGATGCGACGCACTAGGCTTTATTTATAAGCCTTTACTCAATGAAAACCAATGATCAATTAGACTGCTTATTTTAACTGGCCGATCAACTTGACATGTCTACACTAAATCGTTGTAGCTTTTGATTTATAGCTCAGAATCACATGAATCCAATGCCAGCGTTAAGCTAGTGTAGACATGTCAAAACTGCATGATGCCATGCATTATGCTCCATTTATAAGCCTTTACTCAATGATCTCTTTAGAATGATCATTTTAATTGGCCGATCAACTTGACATGTCCGCACTAAATCTTCGTAACTATTGATATAGAGCTCAGAGTGACATAAATCCAATTCCCGCGTTACGCTAGCTCAATTTCCTATGTAGTAACAAAATTTGAGATAGAAATATACGACAAAGCGTCCAAGTAGTCCAATCTATCCAAAACTGCGTGATGCAATGCATTATGCTTCTTTTTTAAGCCTTTACTCAATTAGCATAATTAGTTTAAAATGATCATTTTAACTTAAGATCAACTTGACATATCTGCACTAAATCGCTCAAACTTTTAATTTAGAGCTCAGAATGACATGAATCGAATGCCCACGTTAAGCTACCTCAATTTTCTATATTGTGACAAAATTTGAGACATAAATAGATTCAAAAAGTGTCCAATTAATCCAATCAATCTAAAACAGGGTGATGCCATGCATTATGCTTTATTTATAAGCATTTACCCAATGAGAATCAATGATCAATTTAGACTGATCATTTTAAGTAGCCGATCAACTTTACATGTCTGCACTAAATTGTTCATAACTTTTGATTTATAGCTTAGAATGATACGAATCTAATTACTACGTTAAGCTAGCTCAATTTTCTATATTGTGTCAAAATGTGAGACATAAGTAGATACGACAAAGTTTCCAAATAATCCAATCTATCCAAAACTGCATAATGTCATGCATTATGCTTTATTTATAAGACTTTACTAATGTCCACTAATGATAAGTTTAGAATAATAATTTGAACTGGCCAATCAATTTGAAGTGCTTGCACTAAATAATCTTTAACTTTTGATTAATAGCTTTGGATGACACGAATCCTATATCCACGTTACGCTAGCTCAATTTTCAATATTGTAACAACATTTGAGAAAGAAATATATACGACAAAGCGTCATCGTAATCCAATATTTCCAAAAATGTGTGATCCAATGCATTATGCTTCGCTTATAAGCCTTTACTCAATGAGAACCAATGATCAGTTTAAAATCATCATTTTAACTGGACGATCAACTTGACATGTCTGCATTAAATCGTCTGTACCTTTTGATTTGAATGACATGAATCCAATGCTCAAGTTAAGTTAGGTCAATTCTCTATATTGTGACAAATTTGTAATAGAATTCTATATGACAAAACGTCCAAGTAATCCAATCTATCCAAAACTGCATAATGCATGCCTTATGCTTTATTTATAAGCTTTTACTCAATGACCAATAATGATCAGTTTAGAATAATCATTTTAACTGGCCGATCAACTTGATATGTCTGCACTAAATCGTCTATAACTCTTAATTATTAGCTTTGAATGACACAAATAGTATGCCCACGTTAAGCTAGCTCAATTTTCTATATTGTGACAAAATTTGAGAAAGAATTAAACACGAAAAAGCATTCAACTAATCCAATCTATCCAAACCTATGTTATGCTATGCATTATGCTTCATTAATAGCCTTTACTCATGGAGCAGCAATGATCAGTTTAGAATGACCATTTTAGCTGGCCGATCAACTTGACATGTCTGCACTAAATCATCAGTAACTTTTGATTTAAGCTCAGAATTAAAATAATACGATACCTACACTAACCTAGCTAAATCTTCTATATTGTGACAGAATTTGAGACAGAAATAGATACAACAAAGCGTGTAAGTAATCCAATCTTTTCAAAATTGCGTGATGCAATGCATTATGTTTCATTTATAAGCCTTTACTCAAAGAGCACCAATGATCACTTTAGACTGATGATTTTAAGTGTCCAATCAATGATCACATGACCGAATTAAATCGTCTATAACTTTTGATTTATAGCTTAAAATGTCTCGAATCCAATGCCCATGTTACGCTAGTTCAATTTTCTATATTGTGACAAAATTAAAGATACGACCAAGCATACAAGTAATCCAATCTATTCCTAACTGTGTGATGCCATGCATTATGCTTCATTTATAAGCCTTTGCTGAATGAGCCGTAATGATCAGCTTAGAATAATCATATTAGCTAGGCGATCAACTTGACATGTCCGAACTAAATCGTCTTTAACTTTTGATTTATACCTCAGAATTACACGAATCAAATCCCCACGTTAAACTAGTTCAATTTTCTATATTGTGATAAAATTTCAGACTAAAATAACCTTAAAAAATCCTCCAAGTAATGGAATCTATCCAAAACTTTGTAATGTCATGCATTATGCTTCATTTATATGCCTTTACTCAATATGCACCAATTTATATGCTCAGAATGACACAAATACAAATCCTATGTTAAGCTAGCTCAATTTTCAATATTAAGAAAAAAATTGAGACAGAAATATATACGAGAAAGGGTCCAAGTTATCCAATCAATCTAAAACTTTGTCATGCCATGCATTGTTCTTCATTTATAAACCTCTACTGAATATGCACGAATGATCAATTAAGAATGATCATTTTAACTGGCCGATCAACTTGACATGTCCGCACTAAATCGTCCATAAGTTTTTATTTAGAGCTGAGAATGACACAAATTCAACGCCCACGTTAAGCTAGCTCAATTTTCTATATTGTCACAAAATTTGAGACAGAAATAGATAAGACAAAGCATACAAGTTATCCAATCTATCCAAAACATCGTCATGCCAGATATTGTGCTTCGTTTATACGCCTCTACTCAATGAGCACCAATTATCAGTTAAGAATGATTATTTTAACTGGCCGATCAACTTGAAATGTCCGCACTAAATCGTTCGTAACTTTTGAGTTAGAGCTTAGAATGACACAAACCAAATCCCATGTTAAGCTACCTAGATTTTCAATATTGTGAAAAAAATTTGAGACAGAAATATATATATGAGAAAGGGTCCAAGTTATCCAATCTATCTAGAACTTTGTCATGCCTTGCGTTGTGCTTCATTTATAACCTCTACTCAATATGCACCAATGATCAGTTTAAAATGATCATTTTAACTGGCCGATCAACTTGACATGTCTGCACTATATCATCCGTAACTTTTGATTTATAGCTCAGAATGACGCGAATCTAATGCCCAAGTTAAGCTAGCTCAATTTTCTATATTGTGAAAAAATTTGAGATAGAAATAGATACGACAATGCTTCCAAGTTATCCAAACTATCCAAAACTTCGTCACGTCATGCATTAGACTTCAATAATAAGCCTCTACTCAATGAGCACCAATGATCAGTTTTAGAATGATCATTTGAACTGGCTTATCAACTTGACATCTCCGCACTAAATAGTCCGTAATGTTTGATTTTTAGCTTAGAATGATATGAATCCAATGCCCACGTTAAGCTAGATCAGTTTTCTATATTGTGACACAATTTGAGATAGAAATAGATACTACAATGCGTCCAAGTTATCCAAGTTATCCAAAACTTTGTCATGGCATGCATTGTGCTTCATTTATAAGCCTCTACTCAATGAGCAACAATGATCTGTTTAGAATGATCATTTTAACTGACCGATCAACTTGACGATAGTCCATAACTTTTGATTTAGAACTCAGAATGACACAAATCCAAAACGCACGTTAAGCTAGCTCAGTTTTCTCTATGGTGACAAAATTTGAGACCAAAATAGATTCAACAATGCATTCCAGTAATCCAATCTATCCAAAACTAGCTCACGTTACGCTGGCTCAATTTTATATATTGTGACAAAATATGAGACAGAAATAGATACGACAAAGCGTCCAAGTTATCCAATCTACCCAAAACTTCGTCATTCCCTGCATTGTGCTTCATTTATAAGCCTCTACTCCATGAACACCAATGATCAGTGAAGAATGATCATTTTAACTAGCCGATAAACTTGACGTGTCCTCGCTAAATCATCTATAACGTTTGATTTATAGCAAAGAATGACACAAACCCAAAGCCCATGTTAAGCTAGTTCAATTTTTCTATATTGTAACAAAATTTGAGACAGAAATAGATTCGACAACGCGTCCAAGTAATCCAATCTATCCAAAACTGCATCATGCCATGCATTGTGCTTCATTTATAAGCCTTTACTCAATGAGCATCAATGATTAGTTTAGAACGATTATTTTAACTAGCCGATCAATTTGACATGTCTACACTAAATCGTCCATAACTTTTGCATTAGATTTTAGAATGACAGAAATCCAAAGCCCACGTTAAGCTAGCTCAGTTTTCTATATTGTGACATAAATATATTCGACAAAGTGTTCAAGTAATCCAATCTATCCAAAACTGCGTCATGCCATGCATTGTGCTTCATTTATAAGCCTTTACTCAATGAGCATCAATGATCAGTTTAGAATGATATTTTAACTGGCCGATCAACTTGGACATGTCTTCACTATATGATCCTTTAACTTTTGATTTATAGTTCAGAATGATACGAATCCAATGCCCACGTTAAGCTATCTCAATTTTCTATATTGTGAAATATTTGACACAGAAATAGATCCGACAAAGCATCCAAGTCATCCAATCTATCCAAAACTGCGTCTTGCCATGCATTGTGCTTCATAAATCAGTTTAGAATGATTATTTTAAGTGACCGATAAACTTGACATGCTTGCACTAAATCATCCGTAATTTTGGATTTTGAACTCAGAATGACACAAATCCAAAGCCCACGTTAAGGTAGCTCAATTTTTTATATTGTTAAAAAATCTGAAACCGAAATGGTTCGACAAAGCGTCCAAGTAATCCAATCTATCCAAAACTGCGTCATCCCTTGCATTGTGCTTCGTTTATAAGCCGTTACTCAATGAGCATCAATGATCAGTTCCGAATGGTCATTTTAACTGCGCGATAACCTTGACATGTCCGCACTAAATCGTCCATAACTTTTGATTTAGATCTTATAATGACACAAATCCAAAGCCCACGTTAATATAGCCTAATTTTCTTTATTGTGACAAAATTTGAAACAGAAATAGATAGGAAAATGAGTCCAAGTTATCCAATCAATCCAAAACTTCGTCATGCCATGCATTGTGCTTCATTTATAAGCCTCTACTCAATGAGCACCAATGATCAGTTAAGAATGATCATTTTAACTAGCCGATCAACTTGACATGTCCGCATTAAATCGTTTGTAACTTTTGATTTAAAGCTCAGAATGACACAAATCCAAAGCCCACGGTAAGCTAGCTCAATTTTCTATATTGTGATAAAATTTGAGACAAAAATAGATTTAAGAAAGCATCCAAGTAATCCAACCTATCAAGAACTGTGTCATGCCTTGCATTGTGCTTCATTTATAAGCCATTACTCAATCACCATCAATGATCAGTTTAGAATGACTATTTTAACTGGCCGATCAACATGACATGTACGCACTAAATCGTCCATAACTTTTGATTTAGAGCTCATAATGACACAAATCCAAAGCCCATGTTAAGCTAACCCAATTTTTTATATTGTACAAAATTTGAGACAGAAATGATTCGAAAAAGCGTCCAAGTAATTCAATCTATCCAAAACTGCAACATGCCTTACATTGTGCTTCATTTATAAGCCGTTACTCAATGAGCATCAATGATCATTTTAGATTGATCATTTTAACTTGCCGATCAACTTGAAAAGTATGCATTAAATCATCCATTACTTTTGATTTGGATCTTAGAATGACACAATTCCAAAGCCCACATTAAGCTAGCTCAATTTTCTATATTGTGACAAAATTTGACACAGAAACAGATTCGAAAAAGCGTCCAAGTAATCCAATCTATCCAAAACTGCGTCTTGCCATGCATTGTGCTTCATTAATAAGCCTTTACTTAATGAGCATCAATGGTTAGTTTAAAACGATTATTTTAACTGGCTGATCAACTTGATATGTCTGCACTAAATCGTCCAACACTTTGGATTTAGAACTCGGAATGACACAAATCCAAAGCCCAGGTTAAACTAGCTCAATTTTCTATAATGTGACAAAATTTGAGACATAAATGATTTGACAAAGCGTCCAAGTAATCCAATCCACCCAAAACTGCGTCATGCCTTGCATTGTGCTTCATTTATAAGCCGTTACTCAATGAGCATCAATGATCAGATTAGAATGACCATTTTAACTGGTCGATCAACTAGACTTTTCCACACTAAATCATCCATAACTTTTGATTTAGATCTTAGAATGACACATATCCAAAACCCACGTTAAGCTACCTCAATTTTCTATATTGTGACAAAAAAATTTGAGATACAAATAGATACGACAATGCGTCCAAGTTATCCAATATATCCAAAACTTCGTCATGGCATGCATTGTGCTTCATTTATAAGCCTCTACTCAATGAGCACCAATGATCAGTTAAGAATGATCATTTTAATTGGCTCATCAACCTGACATGTCTGCACTAAATCGTCCACAACTTTTGATTTAGAGCGTANCAAAACTTCGTCCCGGAATGCATTAGACTTCAATAATAAGCCTCTACTCAATGAGCACCAATGATCAGTTTTAGAATGATCATTTGAACTAGCTTTTCAACTTGACATCTCCGCACTAAATAGTCCGTAACTTTTGTTTTATAGCTTAGAATGATACGAATCCAATGCCCACGTTAAGCTAGATCAGTTTTCTATATTGTGACAAAATTTGATATAGAAATAGATACGAAAATGCGTTCAAGTTATCCAAGTTATTCAAAACTTCGTCATGGCATGCATTGTGCTTCATTTATAAGCCTCTACTCAATGAGCACCAATGATCAGTTTAGAATGATCATTTTAACTGACCGATCAACTTGACATGGCTGCACTATATCGTCCGTAACTTTGATTTAGAACTCCGAATGACAAAATCCAAAACCCACGTTATGCTAGCTCAGTTTTCTCTATGGTGACAAAATTTGAGACCAAAATAGATTCGACAATGCATTCAAGTAATCCAATCTATCAAAAAGTGCCTCATGCCTTGAATTTTGCTTCATTTATAAGCCGATACTCAATGAGCATCAATGATCGGTTTAGAATGATCATTTTAACTGGCCGATCAACTTGACATGTCCGCACAAAATCACCCATAACTTTTGATTTTCAGCTTAGAATGACACAAATCCAAAGCCCGCGTTAATCTAGCTCAATTTTCTATATTGTGACCAAATTTGAGACAGAAAGAGATTTGACAAAGCATCCAAGTAATCCAATCTATCCAAAACTGGGTCATGCCATGCATTGTGCTTCATTTATAAGCCTTTACACAAAGAGAAGCAATGATCAGTTTAGAATGATCATTTTAACTGGCCGATCAACTTGACATGTCTGCACAAGGTCGTCCATCACTTTTGATTTAGAGGTTAGAATGACACGAATCCAACGTCCACGTTAAGCTAGATCGGTTTTCTATATTGTGCCAAAATTTGAGACAGAAATAGATACAACAAAGGTTCCAAGTTATCCAATCTATCCAGAACTTCGTCACGCCATGCATTGTGCTTCATTTAAAAATCTCAACTCAAGGAGCACCAATGATCAGTTAAGAATGATCATTTTAACTGTCTGATCAACTTGATATTACTTCACTGCATCGTGCGTAACTTTGGATCTAAAACTCATAATGACACAAATCCAAACCCCACGTTAAGCTAGCTCGATTTTCTATATTGTGACAAAATTTTAGACCAAAATAGATTCGACAAAGCATCCAAGTAATCCAATCTAACGAAAAATGCGTTATGCCTTGCGTTGTGATTTATTTATAAGCCGTTACTCAATGAGCATCAGTTTATAATGATCATTTTAACTGGCCGATCATTTTGACATGTCCGCACTATATCGTCCATAACTTTGTATTTATAGGTCCGAATGACACGAATCCAACACCCACGTTAAGCTAGCTAAAGTTTCTATAATTTGACAAAATTTGATACAGAAATAGATTCGGCCGAGTGTACAAGTTATCCAATCTTTCCAAAATTGCGTCATGCCACACATTGTGCTTCATTTATAAGCTTTTAGTCAATGAGCATCAATGATCAGTTTAGAATGATCATTTTAACTGGCCGATCAACTTGACATTTCTGCACTATATCATTCGTGACATTGGATTTAGAACTCAGAATGACACGAATCCAAAGCCCACGTTAAGCTAGTTCAATTTCCTATATTGTGACAAAATTCGAGACCGAAATAGATTCGACAAAGCGTCCAAGTAATCCAATCTTTCCAAAACTGTGTCATGCCTTGCATTGTGCTTCGTTTATAAGCCGTTACGCAATGAGCATCAATGATCAGTTCGGAATGATCATTTCAACTAGGCGATTACCTTGAAATGTCCGCACTAAATCGTCCATAACTTTTGCTTTAGATCTTATAATGACACAAATCCAAAGCCCACGTTAATATAGCCTAATTTTCTTTATTGTGACAAAATTTGAGACAGAAATAGATACGAAAATGAGTCCAAGTTATCCAATAAATCCAAAACTTCGTCATGCCATGCATTGTGCTTCATTTATAAGCCTCTACTCAATGAGCACCAATGATCAGTTAAGAATGATCATTTTAACTAGCCGATCAACTCGACATGTCCGTATTAAATCGTTTGTAACTTTTGATTAAAAGCTCAGAATGACACAAATCCAAAGCCCACGGTAAGCTAGCTCAATTTTCTATATTGTGATAAAATTTGAGACAAAAATAGATTTGAGAAAGCATCCAAGTAATCCAACCTATCCAGAACTGCGTCATGACTTGCATTGTGCTTCATTTATAAGCCATTATTCAGCCACCATCATGATCAGTTTAGAGTGATTATTTTAACCGGCCGATCAACCTGACATGTCTGCACTAAATCGTCCATAACTTTTGATTTAGAGCTCATAATGACACAAATCCAAAGCCCACGTTAAGCTAACTCAATTTTTTATATTGTACAAAATTTGAGGCAGATATAGAGTCCACAAACCATCCAAGTAATCCAATCTACCCAAAACTTCTTGAAGCCATGCATTGTGCTCCATTTATAAATCTTTACTCAATGAGCATTAAGGGATTATCTAATTGATTTTCGAAAGAAAGTGAAGTTCAGAATATGAACCCTCACTTGAATCTATCTCCTTTCCAGAAGGCTAGGCTAGGCAATGATCAGTTTAGAATGATCATTTTAACTGGCCGATCAACTAGACATGTTTGCACTAAATTGTCCGTAACTTTGGATTTAGAGCTCAGAATGACACAAATCCAAAGCCCATGTTAGGCTAGCTAAATTTTCTACAAAGTAACAAAATTCGAGACAGAATTGATTCGACAAAGCGTCCAAGAAATCCAATCTATCCAAAACTGCATCATGCCTTGCATTATGCTTCATTTATAAGCCGTTACTCAATGGGCATCAATGATCATTTTAACTTGCCGATCAACTTGACAAGTATGCATTAAATCATCCATTACTTTTGTTTTAGATCTTAGAATGACACAATTCCAAAGCCTACATTAAGCTAGCTCAATTTTCTATATTGTGACAAAATTTGAAACAAAAACAGATTCGACAAAGCATCCAAGTAATCCAATCTATTCAAAACAACGTCTTGCCATGCATTGTGCTTCATTAATAAGCCTATACTTAATGAGCATCAATGATCAGTTTAAGAGAAAGCATGCATTGTGCTTTATTAATGATCATTAATAAGCCTTTACTCCAAAGCCCACGTTTTGCTAGCTCCATTTTCTATATTGTGACAAAATTTGAGACAAAAAGCATTCAAGTAATCCAATCTATCCAAAACGGCATCATGCCTTGCATTGTGCTTCATTTATAAGCCGTTACTCAATCAGCATCAATGATCAATTTAGAATGATTATTTTAACTGGCCGATCAACTTGATATGTCCGCACTTAATCATACGTAACTTTTGATTTAGAACTCAAAATGACATAAATCCAAAGCACACGTTAAGCTAGCTCAATTTTCTATATTGTGAAAAATTTGAGAAAAAATTGATTCGACAAAGTATCCAAGTAATCCAATCTATCCAGAACTGCTTCATGCCATGCATTGTGCTTCATTTATAAGCTTTAGTCAATGAGCATCAATGGTGAGTTTAGAATTATCATTTTAAGTGGCCGATCAACTTGACATGTCTGCACTATATCGTTCATAACTTTTGATTTAGCTCATAATGACATGAATCCAATGCCCATGTTAACGTAGCTCAATTTTCTATATTGTGATAAAATCTCAGATAGAAATAGATTCGACAAAGTGTTCAAGTAATCTAATCTATCCAAAATTGCGTCTTGCCATGCATTGTGCTTAATTAATAAGTCTTTACTCAATGAGCATCAATGATCAATTTAGAATGATATTTTTAACTAGCCGATCAACTTGACATGTCTGCACTATATAGTCACTAACTTTTGATTTATAGCTCAGAATGACACGAATCCTATGCCCACCTTAATCTAGCTCAATTCTCTATATTGTGACAAAATTAAGAAAGAAATAGATTTGACAAATCATCCAAGTAATCCAATCTACCTAAAACTTCGTCATGACATGCATTGTGATTCATTTATAAGCCTTTACTCAATGAGCATCAATGATCACTTTAGAATGATCATTTTAACTGGGCGATAAACTTGACACGTCTGCACTAAATCGTCCGTAACTTTGGATTTAAAACTCAGAATGACACAAATCCAAAGCCCACGTTAAGCTAGCTCAATTTTCAATATTGTGAAAAAATTTGAAACCAAAATAGATTCGCCAAATCGTCCAAGTAATCCAATCTATCCAAAACTGCGTCATGCCTTTCATTGTGTTTCATTTATAAACCATTACTCAATGAGCATCAATGATCAGTTTAGAATAATCATTTTAACTGGCCGATCAACTCAACATGTCCGCACCAAATCGTACATAACTTTTGATTTAGAGCTTAGAATGAAACAAATCCAAAGCCCACATTAACCTAGCTCAATTTTCTATGTTGTGATAAAATTTAAGACGTAAATAGTTTCGACAAAAGCATGCAAGTAATCCAATCTATCCAGAAATGCTTCATGCCGCTTCATTAATTACTCAATGAGCATCAATGATTAGTTTAGAATGATCATTTTAACTGGCCGATCAAGTTGACATGTCCGCACTATATCATTCGTAACTTTTGATTTATTGCTCAGAATGACACGAATTCAATGCCCACGTTAAGATATCTCAATTTTCTATATTGTGACAAAATTGGTGACAGAAATAGATTCGACATATTGTCCAAGTAATCCAATCAATCTAAAACTGCATCATGCCATGCATTGTCCTTTATTTATAAGCCTTTACTCAATCATCTTACTCAATAAGCATCAATGATCAGTTCAGAATAATTATTTTAACTGCCCGATCAACTTGACATGTCTACACTAAAATGTCCATAACTTTTGATTTAGAGCTTAGAATGACACAAATCCAAAGCCCACGTTAACCTAGCTCAATTTTCTATGTTGTGACAAAGTTTATGACAAAAATAGATTCGACAAAGCATGCAAGTAATCTAATCTATCCATAACTGCTTCGTGCCGCTTCATTTATAAGCTGTTACTCAATAAATATCAATGATCAGTTTAGAATGATCATTTTAACTGGCCGATCAAGTTTACATGTCCGCACTATATTATTCGTAACTTTTGATTTATAGCTCAGAATGACACGAATCCAATGCCCACGTTAAGATAACTCAATTTCCTATATTGTGCAAAATTTGAGATAGAAATAGATTCGACAAATTGTCCAATTAATCCAATCTATCCAAAACGGCATCATGCCTTGCATTATGCTTCATTTATAAGCCTTTACTCAATGAGCATCAATGATCAGTTTAGAATGATTATTTTAACACGCCGATCAACTTGATATGCCTGCACTAAATCGTCCGAAACTTTTGATTTAGCTCATAATGACATGAATCCAATGCCCACGTTAAGGTAGCTTAATTTTCTATATTGTAATAAAATCTCAGATAGAAATAGATTCGACAAAGTGTTCAAGTAATCTAATCTATCCAAAATTGCGTCTTGCCATGCATTGTTCTTAATTAATAAGTCTTTACTCAATGAGCATCAATGATCCATTTAGAATATATTTTTAACTAGCCGATAAACTTGACATGTCTGCACTATATCGTCCATAAATTTTGATTTATAGCTCAGAATGATACGAATCCTATGCCCACCTTAATCTAGCTCAATTTTCTATATTGTGACAAATTTGAGAAAGAAATAGATTTGACAAAGCGTCAAAGTAATCCAATCTACCTAAAACTTCGTCATGCCATGCATCGTAATTCATTTATAAGCCCTTACTCAATGAGCATCAATGATCACTTTAGAATGATCGTTTTAACTGGGCGATAAACTTGACACGTTTGCACTAAATCGTCCGTAACTTTGGATTTAGAACTCAGAATGACACAAATCCAAAGCCCACGTTAAGCTACCTCAATTTTCAATAGTGTGACAAAATTTGAAACAGAAATAAATTCACCAAATTGTCCAAGTAATCCAATCTATCCAAAACTGCATCATGCCTTTCATTGTGTTTCATTTATAAACCATTACTCAATGAGCATCAATGATCAGTTTAGAATAATCATTTTAACTGGCCGATCAACTTGACATGTCCGCACTAAATCGTACATAACTTTTGATTTAGAGTTTAGAATGACACAAATCCAAAGCCCACGTTAACCTAGCTCAATTTTCTATGTTGTGACAAAATTTAAGACATAAATAGATTCGACAAAGCATACAAGTATTTCAATCTACCCATAACTGTTTCATGCCGCTTCATTTATAAGCCGTTACTCAATGAGCATTAATGATCAGTTTAGAATGATCGTTTTAACTGGCCGATCAAGTTGACATGTCCGAACTATATCATTCGTAACTTTTGATGTATAGCTCAGAATGACACAAATCCAATGCCCACGTTAAGATAACTCAATTTTCTATATTGTTACAAAATTGGTGACAGATATAGATTCGACAAAGCGTCCAAGTAATCCAATATATCTAAAACTACGTCATGCCATGCATTGTCTTTCATTTATAAGCCTTTACTCAATACGCATCAATGATCAGCTTAGAATGATCATTTTAACTGGCTCATCGACTTGACATGTCTGCACTTAATCGTTCATAACTTTGGATTTAGAACTAAGAATGACAAAAATCCAAATTCCACGTTACGCTAGCTCAATTTTCTATATTGTGACAAAATTTGAGACAGAAATAGATTCGACAAAGCGTTCAATTAATCCAATCTATCCAAAATGGCGTCATGCCTTGCATTGTGCTTCATTTGTAAGCCGTTACTCAATGAGCATCAATGATCAGTTTAAAATAATCATTGTAAATGGCCGATCAACTTGATATATCCGCACTAAATCGTCCTTAACTTTTGATTTAGAACTCAGAATGACATAAATCCAAAGCCCGCGTCAAGCTTGATCAATTTTCTATATTGTGACAAAATTTGAGAAAGAAATAGATTCGTCAATGCATCCAAGTAATCAAATCTATCCAGAACTGCTTCATGCCATGTATTGTGCTTCATTTATAAGCCTTTACTCAATAAGCATCAATGATCAGTTCAGAATAATTATTTTAACTGCCCGATCAACTTGACATGTCTGCACTAAATTGTCCATAACTTTTGATTTAGAGCTTAGAATGACACAAATCCAAAGCCCACGTTAACCTAGCTCAATTTTCTATGTTGTGACAAAGTTTATGACAAAAATAGATTCGACAAAGCATGCAAGTAATCTAATCTATCCATAACTGCTTCGTGCCGCTTCATTTATAAGCTGTTACTCAATAAACATCAATGATCAGTTTAGAATGATCATTTTAACTGGCCGATCAAGTTTACATGTCGCACTATATTATTCGTAACTTTTGATTTATAGCTCAGAATGACACGAATCCAATGCCCACGTTAAGACAACTCAATTTCCTATATTGTGACAAAATTTGAGATAGAAATAGATTCGACAAATTGTCCAATTAATCCAATCTATCCAAAACGGCATCATGCCTTGCATTATGCTTCATTTATAAGCCGTTACTCAATGAGCATCAATGATCAGTTTAGAATGATTATTTTAACAAGCCGATCAACTTGATATGCCCGCACTAAATCGTCCGTAACTTTTGATTTAGCTCATAATGACATGAATCCAATGCCCACGTTAAGGTAGCTTAATTTTCTATATTGTGATAAAATCTCAGATAGAAATAGATTCGACAAAGTGTTCAAGTAATCTAATCTATCCAAAATTGCGTCTTGCCATGCATTGTGCTTAATTAATAAGTCTTTACTCAATGAGCATCAATGATCAATTTAGAATATATTTTTAACTAGCCGATCAACTTGACATGTCTGCACTATATCGTCCATAAATTTTGATTTATAGCTCAGAATGATACGAATCCTATGCCCACCTTAATCTAGCTCAATTTTCTATATTGTGACAAATTTGAGAAAGAAATAGATTTGACAAAGCGTCAAAGTAATCCAATCTACCTAAAACTTCGTCATGCCATGCATTGTGATTCATTTATAAGCCTTTACTCAATGAGCATCAATGATCACTTTAGAATGATCATTTTAACTGGGCGATAAACTTGACACGTTTGCACTAAATCGTCCGTAACTTTGGATTTAGAACTCAGAATGACACAAATCCAAAGCCCACGTTAAGCTACCTCAATTTTCAATAGTGTGACAAAATTTGAAACAGAAATAAATTCACCAAATTGTCCAAGTAATCCAATCTATCCAAAACTGCATCATGCCTTTCATTGTGTTTCATTTATAAACCATTACTCAATGAGCATCAATGATCAGTTTAGAATAATCATTTTAACTGGCCGATCAACTTGACATGTCCGCACTAAATCGTACATAACTTTTGATTTAGAGTTTAGAATGACACAAATCCAAAGCCCACGTTAACCTAGCTCAATTTTCTATGTTGTGACAAAATTTAAGACATAAATAGATTCGACAAAGCATACAAGTATTTCAATCTACCCAGAACTGCTTCATGCCGCTTCATTTATAAGCCGTTACTCAATGAGCATTAATGATCAGTTTAGAATGATCATTTTAACTGGCCGATCAAGTTGACATGTCCGAACTATATCATTCGTAACTTTTGATGTATAGCTCAGAATGACACAAATCCAATGCCCATGTTAAGATAACTCAATTTTCTATATTGTTACAAAATTGGTGACAGATATAGATTCGACAAAGCGTCCAAGTAATCCAATATATCTAAAACTACGTCATGCCATGCATTGTCTTTCATTTATAAGCCTTTACTCAATACGCATCAATGATCAGCTTAGAATGATCATTTTAACTGGCTCATCGACTTGACATGTCTGCACTTAATCGTTCATAACTTTGGATTTAGAACTAAGAATGACAAAAATCCAAATTCCACGTTACGCTAGCTCAATTTTCTATATTGTGACAAAATTTGAGACAGAAATAGATTCGACAAAGCGTTCAATTAATCCAATCTATCCAAAATGGCGTCATGCCTTGCATTGTGCTTCATTTGTAAGCCGTTACTCAATGAGCATCAATGATCAGTTTAAAATAATCATTGTAAATGGCCGATCAACTTGATATATCCGCACTAAATCGTCCTTAACTTTTGATTTAGAACTCAGAATGACATAAATCCAAAGCCCGCGTCAAGCTTGATCAATTTTCTATATTGTGACAAAATTTGAGAAAGAAATAGATTCGTCAATGCATCCAAGTAATCAAATCTATCCAGAACTGCTTCATGCCATGTATTGTGCTTCATTTATAAGCCTTTACTCAATAAGCATCAATGATCAGTTCAGAATAATTATTTTAACTGCCCGATCAACTTGACATGTCTGCACTAAATTGTCCATAACTTTTGATTTAGAGCTTAGAATGACACAAATCCAAAGCCCACGTTAACCTAGCTCAATTTTCTATGTTGTGACAAAGTTTATGACAAAAATAGATTCGACAAAGCATGCAAGTAATCTAATCTATCCATAACTGCTTCGTGCCGCTTCATTTATAAGCTGTTACTCAATAAACATCAATGATCAGTTTAGAATGATCATTTTAACTGGCCGATCAAGTTTACATGTCTGCACTATATTATTCGTAACTTTTGATTTATAGCTCAGAATGACACGAATCCAATGCCCACGTTAAGATAACTCAATTTCCTATATTGTGACAAAATTTGAGATAGAAATAGATTCGACAAATTGTCCAATTAATCCAATCTATCCAAAACGGCATCATGCCTTGCATTATGCTTCATTTATAAGCCGTTACTCAATGAGCATCAATGATCAGTTTAGAATGATTATTTTAACAAGCCGATCAACTTGATATGCCCGCACTAAATCGTCCGTAACTTTTGATTTAGCTCATAATGACATGAATCCAATGCCCACGTTAAGGTAGCTTAATTTTCTATATTGTGATAAAATCTCATATAGAAATAGATTCGACAAAGTGTTCAAGTAATCTAATCTATCCAAAATTGCGTCTTGCCATGCATTGTGCTTAATTAATAAGTCTTTACTCAATGAGCATCAATGATCAATTTAGAATATATTTTTAACTAGCCGATCAACTTGACATGTCTGCACTATATCGTCCATAAATTTTGATTTATAGCTCAGAATGATACGAATCCTATGCCCACCTTAATCTAGCTCAATTTTCTATATTGTGACAAATTTGAGAAAGAAATAGATTTGACAAAGCGTCAAAGTAATCCAATCTACCTAAAACTTCGTCATGCCATGCATTGTGATTCATTTATAAGCCTTTACTCAATGAGCATCAATGATCACTTTAGAATGATCATTTTAACTGGGCGATAAACTTGACACGTTTGCACTAAATCGTCCGTAACTTTGGATTTAGAACTCAGAATGACACAAATCCAAAGCCCACGTTAAGCTACCTCAATTTTCAATAGTGTGACAAAATTTGAAACAGAAATAAATTCACCAAATTGTCCAAGTAATCCAATCTATCCAAAACTGCATCATGCCTTTCATTGTGTTTCATTTATAAACCATTACTCAATGAGCATCAATGATCAGTTTAGAATAATCATTTTAACTGGCCGATCAACTTGACATGTCCGCACTAAATCGTACATAACTTTTGATTTAGAGTTTAGAATGACACAAATCCAAAGCCCACGTTAACCTAGCTCAATTATCTAGGTTGTGACAAAATTTAAGACATAAATAGATTCGACAAGGCATACAAGTATTTCAATCTACCCAGAACTGCTTCATGCCGCTTCATTTATAAGCCGTTACTCAATGAGCATTAATGATCAGCTTAGAATGATCATTTTAACTGGCCGATCAAGTTGACATGTCCGAACTATATCATTCGTAACTTTTGATGTATAGCTCAGAATGACACAAATCCAGTGCCCACGTTAAGATAACTCAATTTTCAATATTGTGACAAAATTGGTGACAGAAATAGATTTGACAAGGCGTCAAAGAAATCCAGTCTATCTAAAACTACGTCATGCCATGCATTGTCCTTCATTTATAAGCCTTTACTCAATCAGCATCAAAGATCAGCTTAGAATGATCATTTTAACTGGCTCATCGACTTGACATGTCTGCACTTAATCGTTTGTAACTTTGGATTTAGAACTAAGAATGACACAAATCGAAATCCCACGTTAAGATAGCTCAATTTTCTATATTGTGACAAAATTTGAGACAGAAATAGATTCGACAAAGTGTTCAATTAATCCAATCTATCCAAAACGGCGTCATGCCTTGCATTTTGCTTCATTTGTAAGCCGTTACTCAATGAGCATTAATGATCATTTTAACTGGTCGATCAACTTGATATGTCCAGACTAAATCATCCATAACTTTTGATTTAGAACTCAGAATGACATAAATCCAAAGCCCACGTCAAGCTAGCTCAATTATCTATATTGTGACAAAATTTGAGACAGAAATAGATTCGACAAAGCATCCAAGTAATTTAATCTATCCAGAACTATTATATGCCATGCGTTGTGCTTCATTTATAAGCCTTTACTCAATGAGCAACAATGATCAGTTTAGAATGATCATTTTAAATGGCCGAGCAACTTGACATTTCCGCTAGAAATCATCTGTAACTTTTGACTTAGAGCTCAGAATCACACAAATTCATAACCCACGTTAAGCTAGTTCAATTTTCTATATTGTGATAAAATTTGAGACAGAAATAGATTCGACAAAGCATCCAAGTAATCCAATATATCTAGAACTGTTTCATGATCAGTTTAGAATGATATTTTTAACTGGCCGATCAACTCAATGAGCATCAATGTCTGCACTATATCGTTCATAACTTTTGATTTATTGCTCAGAATGACACGAAACCAACGCCCACGGTAAGCTAACTCAATTTTCTATATTGTGAAAAATTTGAGACATAAATAGATACGAAAAACCGTGACGTAATCCAATATATCTAGAACTGCTTCATGCCATGCATTGTGCTTCATTTATAAGCCTTTAGTAAATGAGCATCAATGATAAGTTTAGAACGATCATCTTAACTGGCCGATCAACTTCACATGTCTGCACTATATCGTCTATAACTTTTGATTTATATCTCAGAATGACACAAATCCAATGCCCAACTTAAGCTAGCTCAATTTTCTATTGTGAAAAAAATTTAGAAAGAAATAGATTCGACAAAGTATCCAAGTAATCCAATCTATCTAAAACTGCGTCATGCCATGCATTGTGCTTCATTTATAAGCCTTTACTCAATGAGCATCAATGATCACTTTAGAATGATAGTTTTAACTGACCGATAAACTTGACATGTCTGCACTAAATTGTGCGTAACTTTGGAATGACATCAATCAAAAGCCCACGTTAAGCAAGCTCAATTTTATATATTGTGACAAAATTTGAGAAAGAAATATATTCCAACAAACATGCAAGTAATCTAGTCTCTCCAGAACTGCTTCATGCCGCTTCATTTATAACCTGTTACTCAATGAGCATCAATGATCAGTCTAGAATGATCATTTTAACCGGGCGATAAACTTAACATGTCCGCACTATATCGTCCATAGCTTTTTATTTATAGCTCAGAATGACACCAATCCAATGCCCACGTTAAGCTAGCTAGATTTTCTATATTGTGACAAAGTTTGTGACAGAAATAGATTCCACAAAGCGTCTAAGTAATCCAATCTATCTAAAACTACGTCATGCCATGCATTGTCCATCATTTATAAGCCTTTACTCAATCAGCATCAATGATCAGTTTAGAATGATCTTTTTAACTGGCTGATCAACTTGACATGTCTGCAATTAATCGTCCATAATTTTGGTTTTAGAACTCAGAATGACACAAATCCAAATCCCACGTTAAGCTAGCTCAATTTTCTATATTGTGACAAAATTTGAGACAAAAATAGATTCCAAGTGTAGAAGTAATCCAATCTATCCAAAAGTGCGTCATGGCTTGCATTGTGCTTCATTTATAAGCCGTTACTCAATGAGCATCAATGATCAGTTCAGAATGTTCATTTTAACTGGCCGATCAACTTGATATGTACGCACTAAATCTTCCATAACTTTTTATTTAGAACTCAGAATAACATAAATCCAAAGCACACGTTAAGCTAGCTCAATTTTCCATATTGTGACATAATTTGAGAAAGAAGTAGATTCGACAACCGTCCAAGTAATCCAATCTATCTAAAACACCGTCATGCCATGCATCGTGCTTCATTTAAAAGCCTTTACTCAATGAGCATCAATGATCACTTTAGAATGATCATTTTAACTGACCGATAAACTTGACATGTCTGCACAAAATCATCCATAACTGTGGATTTAGAACTCAGAATGACAGAAATCCAAAGCCCATGTTAAGGTAGCTCAATTTTCAATATTGTTACAAACATTGAGACATAAATAGATTCGAAAAATAATCCAAGTAATCCAATCTATCCAAAACTGCGTCATGCCTTGCACTTTGTTTCATTTTTAAACCGTTACTCAATTAGCATCAATTATCAGTTTAGAATAATCATTTTAACTGGTCATTCAACTTGACATATCCGCACTAAATTGTCCATAACTTTTGATTTAGAGCTTAGAATGACACAAATCCAAAGCCCACGTTAACCTAGCTCAATATTCTAAATTGTGACAAAATTTAAGACATAAATAGATTCGACAAAGCATGCAAGTAATCCAATCAATCCANAAATCACACATAACTTTTGATTTAGAGCTCCGAATGACACAAATCCAAAGACCATGTTAAGCTAGCTTAATTTTCTATATTGTAACAAAATTTGAGACAGAAGTAGATTTGACAAAGCCTCCCAAAAATCCAATATATCCAAAACTGCGTCATGCCATGCATTGTACTTCATTTATAAGCCTTTACTCAATGAACATCAATGATTAGTTTAGAACGATTATTTTAGCTGGCCGATCAATTTGACATGTCTACACTAAATCTTCCATAACTTTTGATTTAGATTTAGAATGATACAAACCCAAAGCCCACGTTAAGCTAGCTCAATGTTTTATATCGTGACAAAATTTGAGACAGAATATATACGACAAAGCTTCCAAATTATCCAATCTATCCAAACGTTCATCATGCCATGCATTGTGCTTCATTTTTAAGCCTCTACTCATTGATCACCAATGATCAGTTAAGAATGATCATTTTAACTGGTCGATCAACTTGACATGTCTACACTATATCATCTGTAACTTTTGATTTATAGCTCATAATGACAGAAATTCAAATCCAACGTTAAACTAGCTCAATATTCTATATTGTGATGAAATTATAGACATAAACAAATACGACAAAGTGTCCAAGTAATCCAATCTATCCAGAACAACGTTATGCCTTGCATTGTGCTTCATTTATAAGCCTTTACTTAATGAGCATAAATGATCAGTTTAGAATGATCATTTTAACTGTCCGATCAACTTGACATGACTGCACTACATCGTCCTTAACTTTGGATTTAGAACTCATAATGACACAAATCCAAAGCCCACGTTAAGCTAACTTAACTCTCTATATGGTGACAAAATTTGACCCAAAATAGATTCGACAAAGGGTCTACGTAATCCAATCTATCCAAAACTGCATCATGCATTGTGCTTCATTTATAAACCGTTACTCAATGAGCATCAGTGGTCAGTTTAGAATGATCATTTTAACAGGCTGATCAACTTGACATGTCCGCACAAAATCGTCTATAACTTCTGATTATGAGCTTAGAATGACACAAATCCTAAGCCCGCGTTACACTAGATCAATTTTCTAGATTCGACAAAGCATCCAAGTAATCCAATCTATCGAGAACTGCTTCATGCCATGCATTGTGCTTCATTTATAAGCCTTTACTCATTGAGCATCAATGATAAATTTAGAATGATTATTTTAATTGTCCGATCAGCTTGACATGTCCGCACTAAATCGTCCGTAACTTTTGAGTTAGAGCTTAGAATGACACAAATGCAAAGCCCACGTTAAACTACTTCAATTTTCTATATTGTGATTAAATTTGAGATAAAAATAGAGACGGCAAAGCGTCCAAATAATCCAATCTATCCAAAACTCCACCATGCCATGCATTGTACTTCAATTATAAGCCTTTACTCAATGACCATCAATGATCACTTTTGAATTATCATTTTAACGGGCCGATCAACTTCACATGACCGCACAAAATCGTCTATAACTTCTGATTATGAGCTTAGACTGACACAAATCCCAAGCCCACGTTACACTAGATCAATTTTCTTGATTCGACAAAGCATCCAAGTAATCCAATCTATCTAGAAATGCTTCATGCCATGCATTGTGCTTCATTTATAAGCCTTTACTCACTGAGCATCAATGATAAATTTAGAATGATTATTTTAATTGTGCGATCAACTTGACATGTATGCACTATATCGTCCGTAACTTTGGATTTAAAACTCAGAATGACACAAATCCAAAGCCCACGTTAAGCTAGCTCAGTTTTCAATATGGTGACAAAATTTGAGACAAAAAAATATTCGAAAAAGCGTCCTAGTAATATAATCTATCCAAAATTTCGTCATGTCTTGCATTGTGCTTCATTTATAAGCCGTTACTCAATGAGCATCAATGATCAGTTTAGAATGATCATTTTAACTAGCCAATCAACTTAACATTTTCGCAATAAATCGTCCATAACTTCTGATTTAGAGCTTAGAAAGACACAAAGCCAAAGCCCACATTAAGCCAGCTCAATTTTCTATAATGTGACAAATTTTGAAACTGAAATAGATTCGACAAAGCATCCAAGTAATCCAATCTATCCAGAACTACTTCATGCCATGCATTGTGCTTCATTTATAAGCCTTTATTCAATGAGCATCAATGATCAGTTTAGAATGACCATTTTAACTGACCGATCAACTTGACATGTCTACACTATATTGTCCGTAACTTCGGATTTAGAACTCCGAATGACACAAATCCAAAGCCCCCGTTAAGCTAGCTCAGTTTTATATATGGTGACAAAAGTTGATACCAAATAGATTCAACAAAGCGTCCAAGTAATCCAATCTATCCAAAACTGCGTCATGCCTTGAATTGTGCTTCATTTATAAGCCGATAGTCAATGAGCATCAATGATAAGTTTAGAATGATCATTTTAACTCGCCGACCAACTTGACATGTTCGGACCATATCTCCCATAACTTTTGATTTAGAGCTTAGAATGACCCAAATCCAAAGCCCACGTTAATTTAGCTCAATTTTCTATATTGTGACAAAATTTGAGACAGAAATATATTTGAAAAATCGTCGAAGTAATCCAATCTATCCAAAACTGCGTCATGCCATGCATTGTGCTTCATTTATAAGCCTTTACACTAAGGGTATCAATGATCAGTTTGGAATGATCATTTTAACTGGTCGATCAACTTGACATGTCCGCACTATAAAACTGCGTCTTGCCATGCATTGTGCTTCATTGATAAACCTTTACTCAATGAGCATCAATGATAAGTTTAGATTGATTATTTTAAGTGGCCGATCAACTTGACATGTCTGCACTAAATTGTCCGTAACTTTGGATTTTGAACTCAGAATGACACAAATCCAAAGCCAACGTTAAGCTAGCTCAATTTTCTATATTGTGACAGAAATAGATTCGACAAAGCATCCAAGTAATCCAACCTATCCAAAACTGATTCATGCCATGCATTGTGCTTCATTAATAAGCCTTTAGTCAATGAGCATCAATGATCAATTTAGAATGATCATTTTACCTAGCCGATCAACTTGACATGTTTGCACTAAATCATATGTAACTTTGTATTTAGAGCTCTGAATGCACAAATCAAAAGCTCACGTTAATCTAGCTCAATTTTCTATTTTGTGACAAAAGTTGAGACAGAAATTGATTCGACAAAGCGTCCAAGTAATCCAATCTATCCAAAACTGCGTCATGCCATGCATTGTGCATCATTTATAAGCCTTTACTCAATGAGCATCAATGATCAGTTTAGAATGATCATTTTATCTAGACGATCAACCTGACATGTCTTCACTATATCATCTGTAACTTTTGATTTATAGCTCACAATGACACGAATCCAATGCCCACGTTAAGCTAGCTCAATTTTCTTATTGTGAAAAAATTTGAAACAGAAATAGATTCGACAAAGCATACAAGTAATCCAATCTATCCAAAACTGCGTCGTGCCATGCATTGTGCTTCATTGATAAGCTTTTACTCAATGAGCATCAATGATAAGTTTAAAATTATTATTTTAAGTGGCCGATGAACTTTACATGTCTGCACTAAATCGTCCGTAACTTGGAATTTTGAACTCAGAATGACACAAATCCAAAGCCCACGATAAGCTAGGTCGATTTTCTAAATTGTGACAAAATTTGAGACAGAAATGATTCGAAAAAGTGTCCAGGTAATCCAATCTATCCAAAACTGCGTCATGCCTTGCATTTTGATTCATTTATAAGCCGTTACTCAATGAGCATCAATAATCAGTTCAGCATGATCATTTTAAATGGGCGATAAACTTTACATGTCCGCACTAAATCGTCCATAACATTTGATTTAGAGCATGGAATGACACAAATTCAAACCCCACTTTAAGCGAGCTCAATTTGCTATATTGTGACAAAATTAGATACAACAAAGCGTCCAAGTAATCCAATCTATCCAAAACCCCGTCATGCCATGCATTTTGCTTCATTTATAAGCCTTTACTCAATGAGCATCAATGATCAGTTCAGAATTACCATTTTAACTGGGCGATCAAGTTGAAATGTGTGCACTATATCGTCCGTAACTTGGATTTATAGCTCAGAATGACACAAATCTAATGCCCCCGTTAAGCAAGAAATAGATTAGACAAGGCAACCAAGTAATCCAATCTACTTAAAACTGCGTCTTGCCATGCATTGTGCTTCATTAATAAGCCTTTAGCAATGAGCATCAATGATCAGTTTAGAATTATTATTTTAAGTGGGCGATCAACCTGACATGTCTACACTAAATCATCCATAAATTTGGATTTAAAACTCAGAATGACACAAATTCAAAGCTCACATTAAGCTAGTTCAATCTTCTATATTGTGACAAAATTTAAAACAAAAATGATTTGACAAAGCGTCCAAGTAATCCAAGCTATCCAAAACTGCATCATGCCATGCACTGTGCGTCATTTATAAGCCTTTACTCAATGAGCATGATCAGTTTAGAATGATCATTTTAACTGGCCGATCAACTTGACATGGCTACACTATATCCTCCGTAACTTTTGATTTATAGCTCAGAATGACAAGAATCCAATGGCCACTTTAAACTAGCTCAATTTTCTATATTGTGACAAACTTTGACAAAAATAGATCCGACAAAGCGTCCAAGTAATCCAATCTATCCAAAATTGAGTCATGCCTTGCATTGTGCTTCATTTATAAGCCGTTACTAAATGAGAATCAATGATCAGTTTAGAATGATCATTTTAACTGGCCGATTAACTTGACATGTCTACACTAAATCACCCATAACTTTTGATTTAGAGCTCCGAATGACACAAATCCAAAGCCCACGTTAAGCTAGCTAAATTTTCTACATTGTGACAAAATTTGAGACAGTAATAGATTCGACAAAGCATACAAGTAATCCAATTTATCAAAAACTTCTTCATGCCATGCGTTGTGCTTTATTGTAAGCCTTTACTCAATGAGTATCAAAGATAAGTTTAGAATGACATTTTTAACTGGCCGATTAACTTGACATGTCAGCACAAAATCGTCCGTAACTTTGGATTTAAAGCTCAGAATGACACAAATCCAAAGCCCACTTTAAGCAAGCTCAATTTTCTATATTGTGATAAAATTTGAGAGAGAAATAGATTCAACAAAGCGTCCAAATAAACCAATATATCAAAAACTGCGTCATGCCATGCATTGTGCTTTATTTATAAGCCTTTACTCAATGAGCATCAATGATCAATTTAGAATGATAATTTTAAATCGCCGATCAACATGACATGTCTGCAATATATCGTCCGTAACTTTTGATTTAGAGCTTAGAATGACACGAATACAATGCCCATGTTAAGCTAGCACAATTTTCTATAGTATGACAAAATTTGAGATAGAAATAGATTCTACAAAGCGTCCAAGTAAGCCAATCTATCCAAAACAGTGACTTGCAATGCATTGGGCTTCATTAATACGCTTTTACTCAATGAGCATCAATGATCAGTTTGAAACGATTATTTTGGCTAGGCGAACTTGACATGTCTGCACTAAATCGTCCGTAACTTTGGATTTAGAACTTAGAATGACACAAATTCAAAGCCCACGTCTGCACGTTAATCTAGCTCAATTTTCTATATTGTGACAAAAATTGAGACATAAATGTTTCGACAAAGCGTCCAAGTAATCCAATCAATCCATAACTGCGTCATGCCTTGCAATGTGCTTCATTTATAAGCCATTACTCAATGAGCATCAATGATCAGTTTAGAATGATCATTTTAACTGCCCGATCAACTTGACATGTCTGCACTAAATCGTCGTGCCATGCATTGTGCTTCATTTGTAAGCCGTTACTCAATGAGCATCAGTGATCAGTTTAAAATAATCATTGTAAATTGCCGATCAACTTGATATATCCGCACTAAATCGTCCTTAACTTTTGATTTAGAACTCAGAATGACATAAATCCAAAGCCCGCGTCAAGCTTCATCAATTTTCTATATTGTGACAAAATTTGAGAAAGAAATAGATTCGTCAATGCATCCAAGTAATCAAATCTATCCAGAACTGCTTCATGCCATGTATTGTGCTTCATTTATAAGCCTTTACTCAATAAGCATCAATGATCAGTTCAGAATAATTATTTTAACTGCCCGATCAACTTGACATGTCTACACTAAAATGTCCATAACTTTTGATTTAGAGCTTAGAATGACACAAATCCAAAGCCCACGTTAACCTAGCTCAATTTTCTATGTTGTGACAAAGTTTATGACAAAAATAGATTCGACAAAGCATGCAAGTAATCTAATCTATCCATAACTGCTTCGTGCCGCTTCATTTATAAGCTGTTACTCAATAAATATCAATGATCAGTTTAGAATGATCATTTTAACTGGCCGATCAAGTTTACATGTCCGCACTATATTATTCGTAACTTTTGATTTATAGCTCAGAATGACACGAATCCAATGCCCACGTTAAGATAACTCAATTTCCTATATTGTGCAAAATTTGAGATAGAAATAGATTCGACAAATTGTCCAATTAATCCAATCTATCCAAAACGGCATCATGCCTTGCATTATGCTTCATTTATAAGCCTTTACTCAATGAGCATCAATGATCAGTTTAGAATGATTATTTTAACACGCCGATCAACTTGATATGCCTGCACTAAATCGTCCGAAACTTTTGATTTAGCTCATAATGACATGAATCCAATGCCCACGTTAAGGTAGCTTAATTTTCTATATTGTAATAAAATCTCAGATAGAAATAGATTCGACAAAGTGTTCAAGTAATCTAATCTATCCAAAATTGCGTCTTGCCATGCATTGTTCTTAATTAATAAGTCTTTACTCAATGAGCATCAATGATCCATTTAGAATATATTTTTAACTAGCCGATAAACTTGACATGTCTGCACTATATCGTCCATAAATTTTGATTTATAGCTCAGAATGATACGAATCCTATGCCCACCTTAATCTAGCTCAATTTTCTATATTGTGACAAATTTGAGAAAGAAATAGATTTGACAAAGCGTCAAAGTAATCCAATCTACCTAAAACTTCGTCATGCCATGCATCGTAATTCATTTATAAGCCCTTACTCAATGAGCATCAATGATCACTTTAGAATGATCGTTTTAACTGGGCGATAAACTTGACACGTTTGCACTAAATCGTCCGTAACTTTGGATTTAGAACTCAGAATGACACAAATCCAAAGCCCACGTTAAGCTACCTCAATTTTCAATAGTGTGACAAAATTTGAAACAGAAATAAATTCACCAAATTGTCCAAGTAATCCAATCTATCCAAAACTGCATCATGCCTTTCATTGTGTTTCATTTATAAACCATTACTCAATGAGCATCAATGATCAGTTTAGAATAATCATTTTAACTGGCCGATCAACTTGACATGTCCGCACTAAATCGTACATAACTTTTGATTTAGAGTTTAGAATGACACAAATCCAAAGCCCACGTTAACCTAGCTCAATTTTCTATGTTGTGACAAAATTTAAGACATAAATAGATTCGACAAAGCATACAAGTATTTCAATCTACCCATAACTGTTTCATGCCGCTTCATTTATAAGCCGTTACTCAATGAGCATTAATGATCAGTTTAGAATGATCGTTTTAACTGGCCGATCAAGTTGACATGTCCGAACTATATCATTCGTAACTTTTGATGTATAGCTCAGAATGACACAAATCCAATGCCCACGTTAAGATAACTCAATTTTCTATATTGTTACAAAATTGGTGACAGATATAGATTCGACAAAGCGTCCAAGTAATCCAATATATCTAAAACTACGTCATGCCATGCATTGTCTTTCATTTATAAGCCTTTACTCAATACGCATCAATGATCAGCTTAGAATGATCATTTTAACTGGCTCATCGACTTGACATGTCTGCACTTAATCGTTCATAACTTTGGATTTAGAACTAAGAATGACAAAAATCCAAATTCCACGTTACGCTAGCTCAATTTTCTATATTGTGACAAAATTTGAGACAGAAATAGATTCGACAAAGCGTTCAATTAATCCAATCTATCCAAAATGGCGTCATGCCTTGCATTGTGCTTCATTTGTAAGCCGTTACTCAATGAGCATCAATGATCAGTTTAAAATAATCATTGTAAATGGCCGATCAACTTGATATATCCGCACTAAATCGTCCTTAACTTTTGATTTAGAACTCAGAATGACATAAATCCAAAGCCCGCGTCAAGCTTGATCAATTTTCTATATTGTGACAAAATTTGAGAAAGAAATAGATTCGTCAATGCATCCAAGTAATCAAATCTATCCAGAACTGCTTCATGCCATGTATTGTGCTTCATTTATAAGCCTTTACTCAATAAGCATCAATGATCAGTTCAGAATAATTATTTTAACTGCCCGATCAACTTGACATGTCTGCACTAAATTGTCCATAACTTTTGATTTAGAGCTTAGAATGACACAAATCCAAAGCCCACGTTAACCTAGCTCAATTTTCTATGTTGTGACAAAGTTTATGACAAAAATAGATTCGACAAAGCATGCAAGTAATCTAATCTATCCATAACTGCTTCGTGCCGCTTCATTTATAAGCTGTTACTCAATAAACATCAATGATCAGTTTAGAATGATCATTTTAACTGGCCGATCAAGTTTACATGTCGCACTATATTATTCGTAACTTTTGATTTATAGCTCAGAATGACACGAATCCAATGCCCACGTTAAGACAACTCAATTTCCTATATTGTGACAAAATTTGAGATAGAAATAGATTCGACAAATTGTCCAATTAATCCAATCTATCCAAAACGGCATCATGCCTTGCATTATGCTTCATTTATAAGCCGTTACTCAATGAGCATCAATGATCAGTTTAGAATGATTATTTTAACAAGCCGATCAACTTGATATGCCCGCACTAAATCGTCCGTAACTTTTGATTTAGCTCATAATGACATGAATCCAATGCCCACGTTAAGGTAGCTTAATTTTCTATATTGTGATAAAATCTCAGATAGAAATAGATTCGACAAAGTGTTCAAGTAATCTAATCTATCCAAAATTGCGTCTTGCCATGCATTGTGCTTAATTAATAAGTCTTTACTCAATGAGCATCAATGATCAATTTAGAATATATTTTTAACTAGCCGATCAACTTGACATGTCTGCACTATATCGTCCATAAATTTTGATTTATAGCTCAGAATGATACGAATCCTATGCCCACCTTAATCTAGCTCAATTTTCTATATTGTGACAAATTTGAGAAAGAAATAGATTTGACAAAGCGTCAAAGTAATCCAATCTACCTAAAACTTCGTCATGCCATGCATTGTGATTCATTTATAAGCCTTTACTCAATGAGCATCAATGATCACTTTAGAATGATCATTTTAACTGGGCGATAAACTTGACACGTTTGCACTAAATCGTCCGTAACTTTGGATTTAGAACTCAGAATGACACAAATCCAAAGCCCACGTTAAGCTACCTCAATTTTCAATAGTGTGACAAAATTTGAAACAGAAATAAATTCACCAAATTGTCCAAGTAATCCAATCTATCCAAAACTGCATCATGCCTTTCATTGTGTTTCATTTATAAACCATTACTCAATGAGCATCAATGATCAGTTTAGAATAATCATTTTAACTGGCCGATCAACTTGACATGTCCGCACTAAATCGTACATAACTTTTGATTTAGAGTTTAGAATGACACAAATCCAAAGCCCACGTTAACCTAGCTCAATTTTCTATGTTGTGACAAAATTTAAGACATAAATAGATTCGACAAAGCATACAAGTATTTCAATCTACCCAGAACTGCTTCATGCCGCTTCATTTATAAGCCGTTACTCAATGAGCATTAATGATCAGTTTAGAATGATCATTTTAACTGGCCGATCAAGTTGACATGTCCGAACTATATCATTCGTAACTTTTGATGTATAGCTCAGAATGACACAAATCCAATGCCCATGTTAAGATAACTCAATTTTCTATATTGTTACAAAATTGGTGACAGATATAGATTCGACAAAGCGTCCAAGTAATCCAATATATCTAAAACTACGTCATGCCATGCATTGTCTTTCATTTATAAGCCTTTACTCAATACGCATCAATGATCAGCTTAGAATGATCATTTTAACTGGCTCATCGACTTGACATGTCTGCACTTAATCGTTCATAACTTTGGATTTAGAACTAAGAATGACAAAAATCCAAATTCCACGTTACGCTAGCTCAATTTTCTATATTGTGACAAAATTTGAGACAGAAATAGATTCGACAAAGCGTTCAATTAATCCAATCTATCCAAAATGGCGTCATGCCTTGCATTGTGCTTCATTTGTAAGCCGTTACTCAATGAGCATCAATGATCAGTTTAAAATAATCATTGTAAATGGCCGATCAACTTGATATATCCGCACTAAATCGTCCTTAACTTTTGATTTAGAACTCAGAATGACATAAATCCAAAGCCCGCGTCAAGCTTGATCAATTTTCTATATTGTGACAAAATTTGAGAAAGAAATAGATTCGTCAATGCATCCAAGTAATCAAATCTATCCAGAACTGCTTCATGCCATGTATTGTGCTTCATTTATAAGCCTTTACTCAATAAGCATCAATGATCAGTTCAGAATAATTATTTTAACTGCCCGATCAACTTGACATGTCTGCACTAAATTGTCCATAACTTTTGATTTAGAGCTTAGAATGACACAAATCCAAAGCCCACGTTAACCTAGCTCAATTTTCTATGTTGTGACAAAGTTTATGACAAAAATAGATTCGACAAAGCATGCAAGTAATCTAATCTATCCATAACTGCTTCGTGCCGCTTCATTTATAAGCTGTTACTCAATAAACATCAATGATCAGTTTAGAATGATCATTTTAACTGGCCGATCAAGTTTACATGTCTGCACTATATTATTCGTAACTTTTGATTTATAGCTCAGAATGACACGAATCCAATGCCCACGTTAAGATAACTCAATTTCCTATATTGTGACAAAATTTGAGATAGAAATAGATTCGACAAATTGTCCAATTAATCCAATCTATCCAAAACGGCATCATGCCTTGCATTATGCTTCATTTATAAGCCGTTACTCAATGAGCATCAATGATCAGTTTAGAATGATTATTTTAACAAGCCGATCAACTTGATATGCCCGCACTAAATCGTCCGTAACTTTTGATTTAGCTCATAATGACATGAATCCAATGCCCACGTTAAGGTAGCTTAATTTTCTATATTGTGATAAAATCTCATATAGAAATAGATTCGACAAAGTGTTCAAGTAATCTAATCTATCCAAAATTGCGTCTTGCCATGCATTGTGCTTAATTAATAAGTCTTTACTCAATGAGCATCAATGATCAATTTAGAATATATTTTTAACTAGCCGATCAACTTGACATGTCTGCACTATATCGTCCATAAATTTTGATTTATAGCTCAGAATGATACGAATCCTATGCCCACCTTAATCTAGCTCAATTTTCTATATTGTGACAAATTTGAGAAAGAAATAGATTTGACAAAGCGTCAAAGTAATCCAATCTACCTAAAACTTCGTCATGCCATGCATTGTGATTCATTTATAAGCCTTTACTCAATGAGCATCAATGATCACTTTAGAATGATCATTTTAACTGGGCGATAAACTTGACACGTTTGCACTAAATCGTCCGTAACTTTGGATTTAGAACTCAGAATGACACAAATCCAAAGCCCACGTTAAGCTACCTCAATTTTCAATAGTGTGACAAAATTTGAAACAGAAATAAATTCACCAAATTGTCCAAGTAATCCAATCTATCCAAAACTGCATCATGCCTTTCATTGTGTTTCATTTATAAACCATTACTCAATGAGCATCAATGATCAGTTTAGAATAATCATTTTAACTGGCCGATCAACTTGACATGTCCGCACTAAATCGTACATAACTTTTGATTTAGAGTTTAGAATGACACAAATCCAAAGCCCACGTTAACCTAGCTCAATTATCTAGGTTGTGACAAAATTTAAGACATAAATAGATTCGACAAGGCATACAAGTATTTCAATCTACCCAGAACTGCTTCATGCCGCTTCATTTATAAGCCGTTACTCAATGAGCATTAATGATCAGCTTAGAATGATCATTTTAACTGGCCGATCAAGTTGACATGTCCGAACTATATCATTCGTAACTTTTGATGTATAGCTCAGAATGACACAAATCCAGTGCCCACGTTAAGATAACTCAATTTTCAATATTGTGACAAAATTGGTGACAGAAATAGATTTGACAAGGCGTCAAAGAAATCCAGTCTATCTAAAACTACGTCATGCCATGCATTGTCCTTCATTTATAAGCCTTTACTCAATCAGCATCAAAGATCAGCTTAGAATGATCATTTTAACTGGCTCATCGACTTGACATGTCTGCACTTAATCGTTTGTAACTTTGGATTTAGAACTAAGAATGACACAAATCGAAATCCCACGTTAAGATAGCTCAATTTTCTATATTGTGACAAAATTTGAGACAGAAATAGATTCGACAAAGTGTTCAATTAATCCAATCTATCCAAAACGGCGTCATGCCTTGCATTTTGCTTCATTTGTAAGCCGTTACTCAATGAGCATTAATGATCATTTTAACTGGTCGATCAACTTGATATGTCCAGACTAAATCATCCATAACTTTTGATTTAGAACTCAGAATGACATAAATCCAAAGCCCACGTCAAGCTAGCTCAATTATCTATATTGTGACAAAATTTGAGACAGAAATAGATTCGACAAAGCATCCAAGTAATTTAATCTATCCAGAACTATTATATGCCATGCGTTGTGCTTCATTTATAAGCCTTTACTCAATGAGCAACAATGATCAGTTTAGAATGATCATTTTAAATGGCCGAGCAACTTGACATTTCCGCTAGAAATCATCTGTAACTTTTGACTTAGAGCTCAGAATCACACAAATTCATAACCCACGTTAAGCTAGTTCAATTTTCTATATTGTGATAAAATTTGAGACAGAAATAGATTCGACAAAGCATCCAAGTAATCCAATATATCTAGAACTGTTTCATGATCAGTTTAGAATGATATTTTTAACTGGCCGATCAACTCAATGAGCATCAATGTCTGCACTATATCGTTCATAACTTTTGATTTATTGCTCAGAATGACACGAAACCAACGCCCACGGTAAGCTAACTCAATTTTCTATATTGTGAAAAATTTGAGACATAAATAGATACGAAAAACCGTGACGTAATCCAATATATCTAGAACTGCTTCATGCCATGCATTGTGCTTCATTTATAAGCCTTTAGTAAATGAGCATCAATGATAAGTTTAGAACGATCATCTTAACTGGCCGATCAACTTCACATGTCTGCACTATATCGTCTATAACTTTTGATTTATATCTCAGAATGACACAAATCCAATGCCCAACTTAAGCTAGCTCAATTTTCTATTGTGAAAAAAATTTAGAAAGAAATAGATTCGACAAAGTATCCAAGTAATCCAATCTATCTAAAACTGCGTCATGCCATGCATTGTGCTTCATTTATAAGCCTTTACTCAATGAGCATCAATGATCACTTTAGAATGATAGTTTTAACTGACCGATAAACTTGACATGTCTGCACTAAATTGTGCGTAACTTTGGAATGACATCAATCAAAAGCCCACGTTAAGCAAGCTCAATTTTATATATTGTGACAAAATTTGAGAAAGAAATATATTCCAACAAACATGCAAGTAATCTAGTCTCTCCAGAACTGCTTCATGCCGCTTCATTTATAACCTGTTACTCAATGAGCATCAATGATCAGTCTAGAATGATCATTTTAACCGGGCGATAAACTTAACATGTCCGCACTATATCGTCCATAGCTTTTTATTTATAGCTCAGAATGACACCAATCCAATGCCCACGTTAAGCTAGCTAGATTTTCTATATTGTGACAAAGTTTGTGACAGAAATAGATTCCACAAAGCGTCTAAGTAATCCAATCTATCTAAAACTACGTCATGCCATGCATTGTCCATCATTTATAAGCCTTTACTCAATCAGCATCAATGATCAGTTTAGAATGATCTTTTTAACTGGCTGATCAACTTGACATGTCTGCAATTAATCGTCCATAATTTTGGTTTTAGAACTCAGAATGACACAAATCCAAATCCCACGTTAAGCTAGCTCAATTTTCTATATTGTGACAAAATTTGAGACAAAAATAGATTCCAAGTGTAGAAGTAATCCAATCTATCCAAAAGTGCGTCATGGCTTGCATTGTGCTTCATTTATAAGCCGTTACTCAATGAGCATCAATGATCAGTTCAGAATGTTCATTTTAACTGGCCGATCAACTTGATATGTACGCACTAAATCTTCCATAACTTTTTATTTAGAACTCAGAATAACATAAATCCAAAGCACACGTTAAGCTAGCTCAATTTTCCATATTGTGACATAATTTGAGAAAGAAGTAGATTCGACAACCGTCCAAGTAATCCAATCTATCTAAAACACCGTCATGCCATGCATCGTGCTTCATTTAAAAGCCTTTACTCAATGAGCATCAATGATCACTTTAGAATGATCATTTTAACTGACCGATAAACTTGACATGTCTGCACAAAATCATCCATAACTGTGGATTTAGAACTCAGAATGACAGAAATCCAAAGCCCATGTTAAGGTAGCTCAATTTTCAATATTGTTACAAACATTGAGACATAAATAGATTCGAAAAATAATCCAAGTAATCCAATCTATCCAAAACTGCGTCATGCCTTGCACTTTGTTTCATTTTTAAACCGTTACTCAATTAGCATCAATTATCAGTTTAGAATAATCATTTTAACTGGTCATTCAACTTGACATATCCGCACTAAATTGTCCATAACTTTTGATTTAGAGCTTAGAATGACACAAATCCAAAGCCCACGTTAACCTAGCTCAATATTCTAAATTGTGACAAAATTTAAGACATAAATAGATTCGACAAAGCATGCAAGTAATCCAATCAATCCA